>CM059582.1:126337500-126637500 GCA_030407085.1 Trichopria drosophilae | reverse complement strand
CTAGATCATCAATCGATTAATCCCATGGTAATTACGGTTTGCTAGAGGATTTTCATTTCTCACAATGCATAACAAAACAGAATTAAGAATTGTAGCAAAGTTCTAAATACCGCGTGATTGTGCGATTAGTCGGCAGAACTAGTTACTTCTTTAACATGGAATGCCTATGACCCGCAGCCGAGGTCCACCCTGTATATATAAGATCATAATAATACAGACAGTAATTAGTAAAACATAGTAAACATGTAATGTGCATCGAATAGTCTTTTACAATACAAGTGCATGAAGTAATTGTTTTGCAACTTTTATTTATTAATATTTCGACTGGCTTGTCATCGGGGTCGAAGTTTTGAAAATGCTCATTTTCAATTTTACGTCGACTCAGCCCATAGGTCATAGTTGTAAATCATTTTCAATTTTCATACATATAAAAAACACTATATTGTTGTAACGGATCTATCGAAGCCACTTGGGCCTAAATATGATCGGATCCCCAAATATCGATATAATTTTATAATATAATTGAAAGCTGTTAGTAAACGAACGAGTATTAAGGAATATCCGACTTTCCACTGGGTCGAAGTTTCTGAGCGAGCGAAGCGAGGGAGTCACCACGCCAACACTAGTTTCAAGATTTGAAAACCAATTTTCAACATTTCGATTGTTAAAAAATTAAGACGTTCTGACTTAAAATCTCTAACAAAAGGCCATATTAGGAAAGCATGGATAACAATAATACATAATGCAAATGCATATCAAATTTAAAATAATATCGAATACTGTAATTGCTTCTTATAGTGTGAAAACTCTGAAGGAAATGTTTAACTGGAGCCACCATATGAAATAAACGTATTGCGTATTTGTTTAGACAATATGAGTGTGGTGTAGGGCGTAGGAGGCGTGCGCACGCGTTCGTGTCTATATGTGTGGTTGTATGTGCATGTGTGCTCGAATGCATAATTGTAGAGGAGACAATAATGCGATAAGGATATGTCGCAGATATAATATGGGCAGAACTGTCATGCGTTCATGTGTGAAAATGCGCAATGGGGCAGAATTTTCAAGCTTCTGAATCACTTCAGCCTTTGTAGTCTGCAGCAGCTTGTAACTACGGTACCAGCGTAAATCTGTATATGCAATGTTCTTTCATAAATACGGGATGTATTCATATTTGTTTTTGGTTTGAAATTAAGAATATTGCTATAATAATAGCTGGGGAAGGTAACGTGTCAATAATAAATAAAAATAACTAGTTATATATATATATATATATATATATATATATATATATATATATATATATATATATATATATATATATAAATGCTAACCTAAAATTTAATCATTACACGGACAAGAGTTCGAGTGGAAGAATCCCGGCATACAATCTATATTTTCTTCAGTGCTATGTTTTTCGTGAGTGTTGGCTTAATTAAGCCTTTTTTAAGACGTTTATCGGAATATGCCTAATTACAAACATGTAATACATATATATATATATATATATGAAAGAAGTGCGTATTAGATATATATCGCATAGGCCTATGTACAATCGTTATATGGGTAAACCCATAAAACTTAAAAAAATAATCATAAAAAAATAGAGAGCACGCTCACCAGCTTTGGTGGATACTTTTTGGTTAGTATTCAATATTATTTAATATCCGTTAATCGTTTAAATGCAAGGGCGTAGAAGTTATGACGTCAGCATAATGAAACATTCTTTTATTTCAAAGTTAATAATTTCTTACATAACACACTTTAATTAGAAAAATAAATGAAAACTAACAAGAACTGCGGGTAAATTCATTTAATGTATAATAATAAATAATAAACAAACTATGTAGTTTCTTGTGGTACTTTCGTAATTTTTCTTTCCATTGATCTCTTTATATCGTATACTTAATATCTGGACTTGAAAATTATGGACTTCGAAAAATTATTTAAATAAAGGAATTTCAATATCTACGCGAAACAACAAAAAATTTCAAAAAATCTCTCAAATTAATCATAGGCTTTATGTGAGTATTGAAAGATTCAATTTAATATAATATGTTCATCGATGAAACATAAAACAGAAGGGGGAAAATGTCGAAACTCAAAATAGCGACTGTTACTTAAGAAAACATGTGAAAAATAAGAACTGGGTAAATTCTTTTAATAATTTTCAATTTTCAAATTTTGAGTTCAAATCAGATTTGATTCAACAATCAACAACTTCTATGTATGAACTTCATGTATAATGCGAATAGCTTCTTAAAATGCTTTTGTACGCTTATAAGGGTTAACAGCGGAATAAGGAAAATAATTTATTTGGAAACTTTTGTGTTCATTAATTTGACGATTGGGGGAATTTCGACGGCTCGCGAGTTGAGTACTCGATTGCATTCGGGTACACGATTGTTTTCGGGTACTCGATTGGTTTCGAGTATTCGATTGATTTCGAATATTCAATCGTTTTCAGTCCACGCTGACTTTCGCGAAAGCAGGATTGTGTTTTAATACTTTATCATATTCGAGAGATTTCGGATGAAAAAGTATAATATGGATGCGCAAATATCTATTCGTCCTCAAGCGTTAAATGTTGCACGATAACAGGGCTCTAAAAAATGCAATAGAGTGTGGTTCGTTTTCATACGATCAAAATGCCAAATTTTGAAAGTCGATAAATCTTAATCTTTAGGTAACAAAAAAATAAAATATGTCTGAATTTTGAAACGGGTTAATAAGTTTTGAATTCATCAACAGATTAAAAAGCTTTGAAGATGATCCAGCTATAAGATAATTGCACTATCAGTTTGATTCCTGACTTTTTGATACAATTCAAATACATATTGCTCTCATAACATTACTGTTACTTTCAATGTATGCAAAGAACAATAAAGTGCATTGAACGTATAGAAAATTATTTGCTTTTTATGGCATTTATTTTTTCTAGGCTCATTAAAACACATTTAATTATTATTAATAAATTAAAAAAATCACCAAACTATTAGGATACAATAGAATCACCTCTAATTATATTATCTAATTAATTAAATTTAATTTTTTTCATTAATAAAGATGTTTGTCATTTGACAATAAGATTTCAAGGTGCATCACATCACAAATCTTTCGACTACAGATAAATATATTTATTTTTAAATTGACAGAATATTGCTACATTCATAAATTGCGAAAGGTCCTTCAAAAATTTAAGAAATGTTGTAACACTTCTTAGAGCAAGCAGAAGGAACGAAAGTAATTTACCTGTTTATGGTTTCAATATTGCATTTCTTTGGTATCTGCCCATTCTGGAGCGCGGTGAAAATAATGACATGTGCTCCTGCACGAATTCAAGATGTCCGTTACCAGCCAATCTCATTTAAGATGCATTGCAGCGCAAAACGAGAATGAAAATTTTCCAGAATACCAACCCATTTTAAGTATTTCCACATTCCACTTGGTGGGCATGTAAAGAACGTGCTTCACTCAATTAAGGGGAAGCTGCAGTAAATTGGTCGATAACGTCACTTCCTAACTTAAAAAAGCAGATTAATGAATTAGTAAGAAACATTTTTCAAATACGTATAGTTTTAGGGCGCTTTTATGAGTAGATATAGAGTGACCGTCCCCACGAAACTCCCGCCGCCGCCACAGTCGCGGCGCTGTCGCAGCATGCGAGGTGGTAGATTCGTGAACTAATTCGCAGACTGATTCGTGAACTAATTCGTGGTTTGAGTCTCGGAATGACTCGCGGGCCGATTCGCGGATTGATTCGCATTTTTTATTTACTGTTTAGTACGCGGGCTTATAATTCAAGACTCGCGGCGCTGTCGCAGCATGCGAGGTGGTAGATTCGTGAACTAATTCGCAGACTGATTCGTGAACTAATTCGTGGTTTGAGTCTCGGAATGACTCGCGGACCGGTTCGCGGATTGATTCGCATTTTTTATTCACTGTTTAGTACGCGGGCTTATAATTCAAGACTCGCGGCGCTGTCGCAGCATGCGAGGTGGTAGATTTGTGAACTAATTCGCAGACTGATTCGTGGACTAATTCGTGGTTTGAGTCTCGGACTGACTCGCGGGCCGATTCGCGGATTGATTCGCATTTTTGATTTGCTGTATAGTATGCGGGCTTATAATTCAAGACTCTCTCATTGGGAAATCTGACCGTCGCTAATGGGGTCATTAAGATGACGCAAGACTCCGTGGACGGTCCCATTAAGTTTTCGAAGATTAATGCTGTAGCGTTATGCATATATCTTTCGAACTTTTAAATGTGCCCTGTTGGGAAATCTCTCTTTCAATATGCCGTTACCGACCTGTATGCCGCCCCCCACCCTACCTCCCATCGATGATAGCATGATGGAAAAATTGCGCAAATGGGCCGTCAGAAGGTCAGGAGTGAAAGGAGGTTATTATAAACAATTTCATGTATTGTTATTACAAATTTCGAAAGCTGTGAAGGTCGAAAAACATAGGTAATTTAATGCGTTACATTGTCGAATGAAAAGAGAAGGTAAAGGTCAACCAATATTTATTATTTCATTAGATATTGTTATTAATAAAATGTTTTTACATTATCATTGAAAACGACATCGTTCTAATGCGTGATCTTACAAAATTCAATCAGAGAGATTGCAAAGTGTTGACCGTTACACATTAGTATTGCCATGTGTCGAAAATCAAATTTAAAAAGTCGCCTTCATTAAAGGTCAGATATTGCTACATTATAGTCGCTTACGGAAATACATCGTATTCGGTAGGAACCGTATTGATAGTGAAAGTAAAATGACCTTTTCCTCGTGCGTCCTACTACCATCTCTCTCGCTCTCGCATACTCTTTGTTAGTTCCATCTAGCATCTGTATTTCCTGTTGATTATCCATCGATCACTTATTCACCGTACATTTGTTTTCCGGAAACTGCATACAAGATTAATGATGTCGCGTTATGTATATATCTTTCGATCTTTTAAATGCCCCTGTTGGGAAATCTCACCTTCAATATGATATACCGTTACCGACGTATTTCAGAACTTACTTATCTTTTTTGATCAATTGAAAGTTTAGATTTCCTCCAACCTACGTCACAATTAGTCTAAATACCAGTGTGAAGGTGTCTAGCCCCATTACAAAATTTGTTCCATCTAGCATCTATATTTCCCGTTGATTATCCATCGATCACTTATTTACCGTACATTTGTTTTCCCGAAACTTTCGAAAATGTATACAGGTCCAGACGCGTTTAAAAGGTCATTGCACCATTTCTTAAAAACATTTTCTATTTCCCAAATTTCGGCAATCCGTGACGTAATAGAAAGGAGGCAGTCTAATTCAAATATTCCAATGTCATAATTTCTATGATCTCTCTAGCTCTCGCATACTCTTTCTTAGATTCATTAACATTAGCAGTATACCGTTTTCACGGTCGTCGATTATCCGTCGATCACTTATTCACCGTACATTTGTTTTCTCGAAACTCTCGAAATTGTATACAGATCCAGACATCGTTTCAAAGAAATGTCGCTTTCCTGTGTCTATGTTTGACAGCACGTAAGCACCTCCATTTCAAATATTATATTTCTACATCAATATGGTAGATGTCTAAAAGATTTTTGAGGCCTTGAACAGGGTTTACAGCACTCTTGAAGAAGACGCTGCTGAGGATCAGTTTTCCAACTTCATTCGAGAATCCATCAAAAAGATTGAGAAAATCAATTAATTCTTAAGGACCAATCCTCACATTCCAAATGGGGTGAAGTTATCATTGGAGACAATTATTCATTGCATCACGGTACAGAGGGTTACAGCTGCTCACAGATTAATTAGCGTATCTCAATGATCTCCAATAGAGACAAAACCGTCGAGTCCCTTCACCCAAGACCATTTTGAAATTAACGTAGAAAAGCCGCTAAGCAAATCTCAACGCGTTCAAAAGACCTGGTGCCGACCCCCTAATATTGTTATAAAAATGTCCGGCCCTTAGATGGTCATTGCAAACGGCCTCTTTCTAATGCGTGATCTTAAGAAATTAGTTCATAAATATTGAAAAGTACTGGCTGTTACACATTAGTATTGTCATGTGAGGAATGTCGAAAAAAAATGCAAAAGCAATTCATTAAAGGTCAGCTATTGCTACATCATATTCGCTTCTCGATGCCTATGTGGAAATACAGCGTAGGCTAGGAACCGTATTTTGAATGTGAACATAAAATTCTAATAATGACCTTTTCCTCCTGCGTGCTACTACCATCTCTCTCGCTCTCTCGTACTCTTTGTTAGATACATTAACTTCAGCATTATAGCATTTTCACGGTCATCGTCATCTTCGATTACCCGCCGATCATTTTCACCATATATTTTTCCATGTATACAGGTTCAGACGCGTTTAAAGTCATTGCACAATTTCATCAAAAGATATACCAAGTAACACATTTTCTCTTTCCCAAATTTTTAGGCAACCTCCGCCATAATAGAAAGGAGATGACCTCAGTTCCGTATTTTATCTATAGAAATGACCTGGTGGGTCACCCGTAGGCCAACATTCACACAACACCTTCGTTAACAAAGGTATCACTAATAAATAAATAAATAAATAATTTATAATAATAATATTTAAATAGTAATAAATTTCACATAATCCGAATAGCGTGTATTAAAATGTATAATATAGAAATGATGGAAGAAGCTAGCAGTAATTAGAAAGAGAGGATGACACGCTTATTCACTATGCATTTATCTATTCACGGTATTTACGTGTTTTCATGACGTTCGAGTCATAGCTGTACGAGTTTGGACACGTGGGTAATGTAATTAATGAGGTTCCTGACCGTTTTTTAATGTGTGTGTGTACAATTTACCACATCTTAAACATCGCCATACAAGTTTCGACCTGTTAATTATCCGTAGAATTTACTATACGGTAACAATGAATCTTGCTTCTCACAAGTGCCGAACACATACGAGTATCGACTTGCTTCTAATATAATTAATTAACCTTCATTTAATATTTCCCACTTTTAAAATTTCTGAGAATAAGATGATCGAAATGACGACGTAAAAATCTAAGAGAAGCGTGTAAAATTCAACAGTTTCTTTCTATCTTTATACACAGTTTTGTGTCTTTTAAGTAAAAAGTTAAAGGAAATGATAATGCTGCCATCTTTTGGTATGTTTAAAGAGATTGCAGAATCTGCGTGTTGCAGAATGAAATATGCGGATGCATCTAAAATGCATAGATTCATCGTAGGCTGTCATCATACACTTGCTGATATGAGTGGCTATGGAGCGATTACAATTGAATATGAGGTTCTTGAAAATTGAATCTAGTTGACAATTAACCTTATTATCGCCATACAAAAGAATATGAAAGTGAAATTGTTAAATATTACCGCGCATCTACTGCAAAGCGAAAACAATCTCGCTATTTTTAAAATACCTATACTGCCATTACTAGACATCCCTCTGAAATTAACACTTTGCATAGTCTTTAATCATAGGCGGTTGTCTATCTGCGGTATCATCACTCGTTTCAAAACGTTTATTGACGACATTCACGTAAATCTGGATGCATTTGCATTGTGAGTGGTAAGCATGACCGTACTTCTTCAATTTCACGTTCTGCAAACGTTGATATGAAATCTATAGGTAGACTCGATGGCACTTCATAGTAATAGTACGGGAGGCAGCGACAGTTTTTCAAACATTATTCCTACACGTCTGATTCTTTCTGAGTTTGTAGTTTTGATGATACAAAAGAAGAAAATAGCAGTCTGCCAACACCTCGTCCGTGCATTTGTTCGTAATAATTTATCAAATTTGTCGAATAGTTGCATGTAAATGTGTCATTCCTACAAGGCTGAAATTTATATGAGTTATAGTTCGTATAGTACTGAGTGGGAAAAGTATAGTCTGCCAATCGCCTGGCCCTGATAAACCCCTGGCAGACGTATCTAAAGGAACCATCGATAACGTTCACATGAGGCGGATATGCACATCGTAATACTTGAATTCCGGAAATATATTAAAACGTAGTAATTTGAAACACACCAGTCTGAAATTTATACAGCTAATAGTCCATTTAATCTCAGTTTATCTGATTATTAATATATATTACATAATGATATCTTTTTGTATTAAAATTAAAGTTAACATTAAATCATTAAAATTAGTCTGATTCGTAGTCTACACTGCCATTTTGGTCGCTACTGATACTTTGTTCGTCGTAAATGACATCGTTTTCGCCGTCCGAGTCTGTTTCTGCAGGAAATTGTGAGTAATTATAAATCATTACATTTCGCTCTTTTAAGTAAAATTTGAGAGCAATTAAATATTATATAACCTAATTTACGTGATTCGCCAGTATTTTGTGTTAAAGCGGTAACGTCGCTAATCGTTTTCGGAAACTGATCGCCGCCGAACCATTTAAAGCCGTATTTTTTATTTTCTTTTCCTTCCCATCGACAATCAAGAGGGGACAAAGTTGTTGGCTGCTGCAGATGGGCATTTGCCCAAATTTGTGATATATATGCCGATCGTAGAATGTGTTGCCGGAGCTCTGATTGGCACGGCAGTAAACTTGAGGCATCAAAACTTTTAACTTTTTGACGTAATAGGTCATTATCATTTGTTGCCTTATATGCTTTTAAAAATATGTCACTGCGAATATCATTAATTTTATTTACGTTTTTATAACCGTACATCCGACAAACAAATTCTTCGACGGTATTAAAATTTGCACTTTTCAAATCATGATATTGACTTAATTTTTTTAGAACAGCTATGTATTTTTGGGAACTTTGTAACAAATTAAACGGTCGTTTTTTCCCCTTTCGGAAGAATGCAGGGTTGAAATCGCAACCAGTTAGTGCATGAAAGGCAGGTAATGACTCACAAAAATCTTCTCCTAATGATTCGTACAATTTGTTTATGTGAATACATCTTTGTGTTTTATATATATATATATATATATATATATATATATATATATATATATATATATATATACAGGGTGGACCTCGGCTGGCGTTAAAGAAGTAACTAGGTCATTAGTCAATTAATTCCGTGGTAATTAGGGTTTGCTACAGGATTTTAATTTCTCACAATGCATATCAAAACAGAATTAAGAATTGTAGCAAAGCCGACAAGTTCTAAATACCGCGTGATTAGTCGGCTGATCTAGGTACTTCTTTAACATGGAATGCCTATGACCCGCAAGCCGAGGTCCACCCTGTATATATAACCATTATACAGTTAGAAACATCTGACATAAAATTCCCTAGAATTCCACGAAACAAATGCAGCATGGATAACATACAAAGTCAAATAAAAAATTATTGTTTCCATTTAAAAAATGTCTAAAGTATTACAAATTTATAATTTATAATTTTATTAAGTATTATAAATTTATACGATTGGCAGAATATAATTTTCCGATTCTCTATTAAATAAACTATTACCTTTCTAAATTTCAGACCGGTATATTTTAATTTAATTCAGGAATTCAATAATAACGATATACAAATCGGTGTCAGGTCACTGGTTCGCAGATGCACTTTTAAATGCGACTGCCAACGGTTTAGTAGTGACAAGCGCTTGGAAGATTGTATATTTTCTATTCTCGATTAAATAATCTATTGCCTGCATGAGTGCATAAATAACCGCCATAAATATGGAAATATAACCTTATGGAAACTGCGTTTCGGTAAAAGTCGCTGGATTTAGAGTATGTGATAGGTCTCAGTATCCTGATAAAAAGTGTCAATTGGCACAAAGTCTAAAAATGGACGTATCTCGACTTACAAAGGTCTTAGGTATGCAATTTAGCATTTTTGCAGAAAACCCTGGTAAAAATAGTTAGCAGAGTTCAACCGAATTAACTTGAACTTTTTGTGTTAAGATCGGTATGTTGTGACCTAGAACCATGCAGATCGATCCCCAGGATCCCCACGCACCAATTGATGCCTCAGGTTCCCCAGGTCGTCGATGAAGGGGGCGGTGCACGACTTCAAGTCCGCTTCCTTAAAGTGTACGTACGAGGGCCATCCCTATTATAGGCTACCTATAGGGCACCTGGGACATTGGGTTGTGCGTGGGGATCCTTAAGATCAATGTGCATGGTTCTGGGATACATGCATACCAATCTTAACGAAAGTTAATTCAGTTGAACTCAGCTAGCTACTTTTACCCGGGTATTCTAAGAAAATGCTGAATTGTGCATACTTGTGACCTTCGTAAGTCGGGATACGTCGATTTTTTGACTTGGCGCCCGTTGACAGTTTTGATCATGATGCTGAGACCTATCACATACTACAAATCCGGAGACTTTGACCGAAACCCAATGTCCATAAGGTTATGGCGGGGTCCTTTCAGCCATATGGGTTTTAATTTAGGGCCGGAATTCAATAATTATCATATTCATATCCTCCGCATGTGAACGTTATCGATGGCTCCTTTAGTTATGTCTGCCAGCGGTTTATCAGGGCCAGGCGATTGGCAGACTATACTTTTCCCGCTCTGTACTATACAAACTAACTCATATAAATTTCAGCCTTGTAGGAATAACACAATGACGATTGTTTTTTCTACACGTTTCATAAATGAAAGGCCGTTGATGGCAGCGCGTTCAGGATGGCAGACTCTGATTTTCCTACAAGTCTAATCACCATTTAAGACTCTACCAAGTTTCAGCCTTGTTGGAATGACACATTTACATGCAACTATTCGACAAATTTGATAAATTATTACGAACAAATGCACGGACGAGGTGTTGGCAGACTGCCGTTTTCTTCTTTTGTATCATCAAAACTACAAACTCAGAAAGAATCAGACGTGTAGGAATAATGTTTGAAAAACTGTCGCTGCCTCCCGTACTATAAATTCTCATTGACCTTTGAAGAGATGCAGGCTAGTCTTGAAGATTTTACAGTATACAATTTTAAAGCATTTTAACATTTTCTTTAGCACACTTTCCGTTAAATGTATGATTTTCGCAATTTATTGAAAATCGACGTTATTGTAGTCCTATCAGTTTCGGTAAAGATGGACAGGTTAATATGTCTATATCGACAATATTGTCAGCATCTAATATTTCCTGCAACCTATGTCTTTTATTTGTCTGCGTCTTTTATGTATATCTTGTGAGCACATGTAACGATGTCTTCCAACGTTTCGTTGATTGCATCAAAGGGTATATCGCCCGATTCCAATCGTAGACCATGATAATTGTGCATTAACCAATTGTTTTACGTTCAAAACATACTTTACTACATCACTGTCGGAAATATCCATAATGCACATTTCCTTCGATATAAACTGATTACCAGATCCGGGGAATCCTTGCACGTCGACAATATTCTACATTTCTAGTATCTAATACTGATTTGCTTGTCCCCTTCATTAATTGACGCATCATTCTCTCTCACACACACTCTTTGCCACTTCCACATATGGCGTGGTACCTCTAACTTATGGGTATACGTCGTACCTTTCTCTCTAGATCGTAGTATCTCTTCGTAAAATCCTATGAACCGGAAATCAAATCAGATTGTAACAAAAACAGATAGTTTTCACGGTCACTAGATCGCTCTCAGTATCATTCGATGTTCCTCTTGAGATTAGGATAGACGATCCCATACGTGTCCATTGTCGATAGTTTGCGAGTTACGATACTCAGATGATGAAGAAGAAGTTAAACGCAACATTAAACCGCTTCAAGTACTAGCACCAATATGATGGTCATCACACTTTTGCAATTGAAGAAATCTTTTCTACGATATTCGATCTCGTTGAAATGTACATAGACGTATGAATACAAGTTTCCATCCATTTATAATACAATTGAGCGTGCCAAAGATCTCTAAATTTTAAATAAAAATGTTCAATCATTAAGTTGACATCGTTTAAACAATTAATTTTTGTATGTATATTGAATCGCGATGTACTGCACTCTTAAAATAAATACTTGAAATCATCACATCTTAAAGTCAGTCCATGCATAAATCTTACATGGTCTTAGTCATCTTATCTACACTACAACTTTCTTTCTGTCAATGTAAAAACAAAACGAAAGTCGACAAAGTATTTATCATTATGATAATAACAAATTTGTTTACATTAGAACCGCGTATAATAGCCCACATAAGATGGCCTTATTCATAGCAAATGTGACTTTTGAACTTTATTCTTTAATATTGTCGACCAGTCTCTCTCTCTCATTAGCTACGCATTTCTTAAATCTATACCAATACCCATGCATAAAATCGTGTGCACATTCTTGTGATGTAACAGTCACTCATACGTCTATGGAATGAAATTCATTCTGAAAACCCAACAAGTACAAGCGTAAATGTATTTTAGTACTAACTAACAGTATACCTCTTGATTCGAAATTGTATGTAGCCTAACCGACATGACTATTTAATTCCGTTTACAATAATGATTTGAATAATCACACTGCACGAAACGTTGTTATATTTGACAGATTTTTGTTACTTCCACATTGTAATCGTAATTAGATAACTAAGTCATTCACGTACAAATACTATTGTTATAGCAATTTTGTTAAATGTATTGGCATATGGAGACTTTACTCCTATCCATCACACATAGTGTAATAGAAAAAGACACAAGTCATTATATCAATAAATAATTTTCATAGTAATAAATTAATCTTTAAGAACTTATGTTTTCACACCATGCACTAAAATTTCATATTATTATTATTGATATTGAATCGTTTATAGAACTGATGTTTTCATACATTATCACTGAAAAAGGCTGCCGTATATGAAATAAAAGATCAAACAAAAATTCAACATGAAGACACGCATAAATTAATTCTATTTAAATGTGCGTACGTGATTCCGTAAAACATTAGTCATTTTGAAAGAAAAAGTGAAAAATTTTCAATGATCTGTCTGTAAAGCTTATATAGTTCTATCTTACTTCATGTTGCTTTTCGACAGTTGAAACACATTTTCAATAATCATTGAATATTTTCTTATGTAATAATATATACGATCATTATACAATTTAACTAAACAAGCTTAATTGCGGTGTTTTGGAAATGTTGGTGACAAAAGTATATGAATGTGGAATTAAATGATTCATTTAACACACGTATCTCTATCATTCATTTCAATTACATAATTTCTGCATATTATAACACGTACATTTTTCAATATTTGCAGACTGTATGTCACTATTTTCGTTATCACGTTTAGACTAAAATGTGCGTCAAAATTGACGGGCAAGACCCTCATTAACTGTAGGCATCTAGTACGTCGGAGCTTTGAAACACCTTTACAATATGTTGTATATTTTCTTAAATCTGAATGCATTCACGTTACTGGAGATAATAATGCTTCTTTAATTTCATCTTGACCAAAGGTGCGAACGCAACAAATTGAGATCAGTACCATTGCCAGTGTCTGAAATTTCTTACCCACGCCTATCACAGTTATTAATATGATTCTTTATAGGTCATAAGTTTACTGTCGACTAGATTCATAATAAACATATTGTTTAATGTAGATCGGTAAGTATCTAATTCCTTATCTTACATTTAATTCCTCACAATATTCAATATGTACCATTCAAAGCGTCGTGTTTTATTTTTGATTATTGTATTTTGTAATATATCTACTCGCACTCTCTATATTGCATTCATATTTTAAAGATAAATTATAGCCACTCCAGATATTAACGAACACCTTACTAATAATTAATACCCACACTAATATTCTACCTATACCAAAAACATCTAGCAAATAATCGAGATAATATTTTCACTTCAAATTTATTATTATACTTGAAATATTTCTCCGAGTCTAAACTTCTCTTACAAGTTTACTATGTTCTGCATCTTACTTATCTTATATTGGAAACGTTAGTTAACTAATATTTTATGCGTGAAATTTGCATATGTTTGAACACATTTATTCTCTAAAGATTACTCTAAGTGTTTTCTTTCGACTCTGAGAGTACAGCAATCTACCGTCTTATTTCATACTGTGCACACTTAAACGTGTAGAATATACGAATAATATTTATTTTTTAAAGATACTTTCTACTCAAGGCATTAATTAAACCCTTACTCATAATTAATAATAATTTTATATACATTATTACTTTCCCAGTATTACATTATACTGTCACTGATATTCTTCTTCTAACATAATACATCTCAATTGTAGTATTCACTTTCAAAATTTGTAATTATTTTGAATTTTTCATTTATATCTCATTAGCTTTCTTATATTATAAGTTTATTTCGTATGTCTCTGCTAACATTCCTCACACTATTAATATTCCTTAACTTCATTTATATAGTTTCAATATTTCCATAGCACATACCTTTCGACTATGGCGTAATCGTGTATTTCAATATTTCCATAGCACATACCTTTCGACTATGGCGTAATGGTGTATTTCATATTTTAAAGATAAAAATTGCAGCTACTCCAGATATTAACGAGAACCTTACTAATAATTAAGACTGACAATCAACGAACATAATTTCCGTTATTTCGGCCGTCGAAGATTTAATTCTTCTATTTGTTTACGACATTGTGTGAGTTGGTCAGTTTCTGTGTAATACATGCATCGTTTATTTGACACTTACATTATTGCTCTCTCACACACAAAAGGTATCATAAATTTCTGCACGTTTGCTGACACGATTGTGAAATTATACTTAAATATTATGATTTCTGTCGGTTGCTCAATTGATGATCCCTCTCCCCCCCCCCTCCCTTTCCTCCCTCAATCATCAATCATCAATTAGTGTCGTCATCATTCAAATCTTCTAAGTCTTTTTCGGATTTTCGTAATACGGGAAAGAGGAAAGAATCAATCCTTAGCTAATAAAAAAAACAATAAATAAATATGATATTTCCTAAATTGAATTGGTTCGGATCCAATCATCGGAGAAGGTTAACGGAATCCAAAAGGATTCTCGTCCACCGCTCGGAGAAGGGACCGAACCGCTTCCTTTTAGTGCTGCTTTTGGCACTTCGTCTCAGACATAGGGGAAGGGTAGTTAGTTAGGAAAAATGAAGAAATTATTCTTACCATACGTTCCTTCTGGTGTCACCTAAGACCGAAGTGTGGCTGAGCGGCTGCAACTATCCACTGATCATCTTTAACTGCGTGACGCTGGCTGACACTGCGTGACGCTGGCTGCCGCTGTCTGACTTGGAGTGATACTGAATGACTATCACAACGAAGATCCAAGATGGAGAAATGTGACGATTTAAGTTAGCTATGTATGTATAACTATGAATGTGGTTATACTTTTCAGAACTGTTTTTTAGTAATTATTTATTTAGTTACGGGGACGTAACACCCCCTTCCTTTGTTGAAAGTTGGCCCTCCAACTTTCGGAAAAGTGAGACGTTTGTTAATGTGGTCTGTTAATATATGCAAGCTATGGTGTAGTGTAGCCGTGGAGTGAGATATTACAATTTCAGTCGCAATGAACGCCATATATAAATTTCGGAGTACGAATTGTTGTCCGTTAATTTCAAAATAAGACGTGTTTATAACTTTTATGGTACTCTTTGCGTTACAATTGTGCGTAGATTATTTCATTCTTCCTTAATATTGCATTGTTGACATTTTTTTATATGGATATTGTTATTTCGAGATTACAACGACGTAGATTTCGGTGAACGGTATACATACATTCTAGTACTATCTGTCACAATAAGTAAGCGCTATTACATTTTGAGATCCATTTCGCATAAGTGCTGTTTTTAATTTGATTTTAGTTCTACATTATTTGTTAGTCTATTTCAGTTTCTTGCATTTATTAGTTGAAGCGATTTGCATGCATCAGTTTGTACGTTTAATTACCATGGCCTTATTTAAAATGTTACTATTGTAATTTACCCTTGAAAATTTGTGTGTAGTGTGTTGTTAATGTTAATGATTCCTGCAAGTATATATAATTTGATATTTCATTTATATGAAGCTTGTGAGAAAACGTAATGTCTTTGGTGTTCCATTTCTTGTTCTCATTTTCCTCTCGCAATTATTTGGGATCTAAAGAAGGTTCTGGTGAAATAAATATAAGGTTATATTACTAAAATTTGTCTTGGTATGTATTTTTCTCGCTCTCCACCAAATTGTGGCAAGCCTGACTTAACGGCGAGTTTCTAATCATTTTTTATATTCCGAGAGTTTCCAAATTCTCGTTTTCATTCCTTCTCGATTTTACAAGGTCAATGTTATGGTAAGCCCTAAGGAAACCGTATACAGCCCTACTCGAAAAGGAGGATAGAAAAGCATAGAAAAGTATACAAATTCTGCGTGATTCGTATGCTTTTGAATCCTATTTTTGGCACATAATGTAAATCTATCAATTCTTATCCTATCTGAATACTTCAAGTAAAGCCAATGTTAATATTTTTCTATCCATTAGGTAAAATCAATAAATTTCTATCCCAATCGTGTATAGAGAATCAATCAAAATGTATGTCATTACACTTTTATGATTATGTATCCTAAAAATTAATAGAAATTCTATCAAAAACGAATCAAAATGTGATTCTTATAGTTTTACGGTCCAGGTCGACCGCTCCGCAGTTTTCGGTGTCTAGGTATTCCGCTCCGTAGTTTTTGACGTCCAGGTCGACCGCTCCGTAGTTTTCGATGTCTAGGTATTCCGCGCCGTAGTTTTTCGCCGTCCAGGTCGACCGCTCCGCAGTTTTCGGTGTCTAGGTATTCCGCTCCGTAGTTTTTGACGTCCAGGTCGACCGCTCCGTAGTTTTCGATGTCTAGGTATTCCGCGCCGTAGTTTTTCGCCGTCCAGGTCGACCGCTCCGTAGTTTTTGGTGTCTAGGTATTCCGCTCCGTAGTTTTTGACGTCCAGGTCGACCGCTCCGTAGTTTTCGATGTCTAGGTATTCCGCACCGTAGTTTTTCGCCGTCCAGGTCGACCGCTCCGTAGTTTTTGGTGTCTAGGTATTCCGCTCCGTAGTTTTTGACATCCAGGTCGACCGCTCCGTAGTTTTTGGTGTCTAGGTATTCCGCTCCGTAGTTTTTGACGTCTAGGTCGACCGCTCCGTAGTTTTCGGTGTCTAGGTATTCCGCTCCGTAGTTTTTGACGTCCAGGTCGACCGCTCCGTAGTTTTCGATGTCTAGGTATTCCGCACCGTAGTTTTTCGCCGTCCAGGTCGACCGCTCCGTAGTTTTTGGTGTCTAGGTATTCCGCTCCGTAGTTTTTGACGTCCAGGTCGACCGCTCCGTAGTTTTCGATGTCTAGGTATTCCGCACCGTAGTTTTTCGCCGTCCAGGTCGACCGCTCCGTAGTTTTTGGTGTCTAGGTATTCCGCTCCGTAGTTTTTCGCCGTCCAGGTCGACCGCTCCGTAGTTTTTGGTGTCTAGGTATTCCGCTCCGTAGTTTTTGACGTCCAGGTCGACCGCTCCGTAGTTTTCGATGTCTAGGTATTCTGCACCGTAGTTTTTCGCCGTCCAGGTCGACCGCTCCGTAGTTTTTGGTGTCTAGGTATTCCGCTCCGTAGTTTTTGACGTCCAGGTCGACCGCTCCGTAGTTTTCGATGTCTAGGTATTCCGCACCGTAGTTTTTCGCCGTCCAGGTCGACCGCTCCGTAGTTTTTGGTGTCTAGGTATTCCGCTCCGTAGTTTTTGACGTCCAGGTCGACCGCTCCGTAGTTTTCGATGTCTAGGTATTCCGCACCGTAGTTTTTCGCCGTCCAGGTCGACCGCTCCGTAGTTTTTGGTGTCTAGGTATTCCGCTCCGTAGTTTTTGACATCCAGGTCGACCGCTCCGTAGTTTTTGGTGTCTAGGTATTCCGCTCCGTAGGTTTTGACGTCTAGGTCGACCGCTCCGTAGTTTTCGGTGTCTAGATATTCCGCACCGTAGTTTTTCGACGTCCAGGTCGACCGGGTTTTTCAAGTTTGCAAATTTTTAAAATCTGTTTACATGTATGAATTAACCGACTCGAGGTCATCCCCCCTATCAATACACCCCCCAAAATTTTGTCAGATTTTACGTATCTCTTGCCGTTTTCGAGATATTTGAGAATTTGGAAATTTTCAGTTTTGCAAATTTCAAAAATCTGTTTACATGTATGAATTAATCGACTCGAGGTCATCCCCCCTATCGATATACCCCCCAAAATTTTGTCAGATTTTACTTATCTCTGGCCCTTTTTGAGATAATTAAGAAGTTTTAAGAATTTTAATGTGTAACAGAAATATCATATTACGTTACTGATAGTGATCGACAGTGGTAGACCAGTGGTCGGTGTCGCGCGCGATCGTTGTTTCTAGTCAAGTATTCTTGGTGGGGAACACTACTTGGATAGGTGACCGCTTGAGAACAACTTTCTTAACAAAATTAATTCAACTAAAAAAAGTTAAAAAATATTTGAATTAAATAAAAAATAATAATAAAATTAAAAATAAAAAAAAAATTTTTGTATACAAAGAGGAAAAAATGTAAAAACAAAAAATTAAAATTTGCTATGCTTCTTAATTCTTACTGAAGGAATGAAATTCGTGACGAACGTAGTATAGAAAAATATCGAAACAAATCCTATCAATTTCTATCCACTTTAGTTAGGATAGAAAAATATAGAATTAGTTCGTGCCAAAAATAGGATAGGAAAATATTGGAAAAAATCCTATACTTTTCTATCCTCCTTTTCGAGTAGGGAATTTAAACACTTTGCGAGAGTTAAAGATGGTTAAAAGTCAAAACACAAATTGATGTTTAAAAGTGATTGTTAAATTAAGGTTGCGGTATTTTCTTATTTCCTTTTATTCATTTCATCCGTCTTTATTTTCTCCCTTACAATATTACGATAGGAGAATGCGATTTGATAACGTAACTTTCTTTGTATGTATAGATGTATATGCTGTAAGATTTTCTTTTTATATCTTTTATTTTATTCATTGTCATATGCAATTAGTTTTTCTTCAATGAAAGAAATAGTAGTGAATGTAAACAATTATACGTTGGTTGTTCTTATTTTACTGCCTCTAGTTATTATCGGAAATGTTGCCTTCAAATTTGAATGTTGCTTGTGAACTGATATAGTAAAAAGAAATTTATTCATTGTTAGTCTTAAAAGTACATATGTATACTTGAAGGACAGCTTTATCTATTTTGTCAAATCGTTTAGATTGTTTCCCATATAATTTGATATCCTGAAAAATAAAATGTGCACATACATATATGCATGTTGATTATCCCATATATCCACTTAGATTGTTGGGTATTGGAACCGACATGTACATTTGTATATGCGTAATGTCATATTATTATTGGTTTTATTAAAATCTTATAATAAATATTACTAGATTATATATGGATATTAGGTATACTGTAAAGTATGGCTTATTTAAATTGCGTAATCTTATTGTTTAATAATCTATTTCATGATCTTTTAATTTCGTAATTGTTTTAATTATTTTAATCCTATTATTTTTATTATATATTCTATATTACATTATTATTATTATCTGTTTTTTCTTTTTTTTTGTTTATTCATATTAAATGTCGGCGATATTTATATATGTATCTATGTATATATATCATAGCTAACTTAAATCGTCACATTTCTCCATCTTGGATCTTCGTTGTGATAGTCATTCAGTATCACTCCAAGTCAGACAGCGGCAGCCAGCGTCACGCAGTGTCAGCCAGCGTCACGCAGTTAAAGATGATCAGTGGATAGTTGCAGCCGCTCAGCCACACTTCGGTCTTAGGTGACACCAGAAGGAACGTATGGTAAGAATAATTTCTTCATTTTTCCTAACTAACTACCCTTCCCCTATGTCTGAGACGAAGTGCCAAAAGCAGCACTAAAAGGAAGCGGTTCGGTCCCTTCTCCGAGCGGTGGACGAGAATCCTTTTGGATTGCGTTAACCTTCTCCGATGATTGGATCCGAACCAATTCAATTTGGGAAATATCATATTTATTTATTGTTTTTTTTATTAGCTAAGGATTGATTCTTTCCTCTTTCCCGTATTACGAAAATCCGAAAAAGACTTAGAAGATTTGAATGATGACGACACTAATTTTTACAATGACGACTTCATTGACGATTACATTAAACGTCCTCATAAATTAGATTCAGTGTGTTTAGCTGATTTTGCCGCGTGGTATCTATAAGGAAAGAAATTGCGAACATCAGAAAGTTAGTGCAGTATAGAAGATAATGATGATGATACTCGCGGGGCACCCTGTAAAACTTATGTAAAACGAAGAAATCGCGAATTATCAGATATTGTAATTTCAAAAAAAAAAGATCCGGATAATTTTTACCGAGAACAGATTATGCTATTTCTGCCGTGGCGTAATGAAGATGCGGATATACTTAACGTAAATTACCAACAGCAATTGCCCTGTGGTCGGTGCGACGCACAGTCACTCTGTCAGGTGAAAGGTTCCTGATAGGGATCCATACTTGGAAGGGTGACTATGAAAAATAAATAAAAACGAGCGTTGCGTCCGCTACGGCAAAGATAGCAGGCCGATTGCTGAGTGGGAGACACGGCTGCTTTACCATCAGAGGGTAACCCCTGATGATAAAGTAGTTTGTCGACTGTATCTGTCTGGGTTTTCCGTAGTTTTCCCAGACCCCGTGCAAATCCGATACAGAGGGGTCTCAAGACGTTCTACGGGGCGCAGTAATGGGGGGACTGGCTCTGGGTGGGTGTTGCTATGTGCTGTTATGTATTGTCTTGTAAATGTTTTCGATTGTATGTCCGACCTATCCACCCGAGAGCCGACCCGCGAACAGGCAAAAATGTCATTAAAGCGGGGGATAATTCCTATCCTTTATCCTTTTATCCTTTATATATATTTTTCATTTGTTACTTTATATTATTTTTTATTTACAGCATTTTGTAGTTGCATTATTTTTATGCTAAAGTGAATCTTACATTTGAATGTTTTTATCTTAATACTTGGATTTAATTTCGGTTATTATAATTACATGACTGTTTATATATATATATATTATAAAAATATTAAATACTATTTTTTTCCTCTATCAAATGGATAATGTTGTAGGTTCTCATTTATAACTATTTGTTGGAATCTATCAGTTCTTTCATTATTCTTTTTATACCCACTATCGGTTTCGACTATAATATCATATTCATTACTTCGACCCAGACAAAGTCTGGACGAAGTATTGAATTTGGTCACTTCGGGCAAAAAAATTACCATATAGTTTTTCATCAAATGTCGACGTTTCAGACCCTAAGGAACCCAAATCAACAATAAAAAAATTTGTGTCCGTGATCTTGTACGTAGGTACGTCCGTACGTCCGTACGTCCCGTTTTTTTTTCTCGCGATAACTCGCGAACGGATAAGCGTATTGACATAAATTTTTTTTTAAAATACGCGTCTTGGCATAACTTAGATCTGATTAGATTTTGGGGCAGATCCACCCGTCTATTACTAAAAGAAATTAGGCCCAATTAAGTTTCTTTGTAGTTTTTTGCACTTATTTTGAAAAATACAAATTTTATTAAAAAATGTTTCAAACAAAAAAGATAGAGCATGAAATTCTCTACAAAAAAAGGTTATATACATTTTCTTCCTAAAGTCAACGATAATGCCATAAAAACTGGTTTAAAATGTTTATGACTATTGTCTGAAAAAGTATTGAATTTGGTCATCGCGGCAAAAAAATTACCCTATTGTTTTTCATCAAATTTCGACGTTTCGACGCCCTATCCCCCAGGGGTAGTCTTTGCCAGCCCCTCGGGCGCGGTGATCACCTACGGGTGCAAAATTCTTTTACGCCCTTGATACGAAAATAACTATTTCGATATGTCTAAAAGATGTCTTATAGTATCTAAAAGATATCCGTCAGAGATCTTTTCGACACTTTCAAGATATCTTTGATGAATTATATGTATATATATTGTATATATAATATCATAATAATACATACAGTAATTAGTAAAACACAGTAAACATGTAATATGCATCGAATAGTCTATTACAATACAAGTGCTTGAAGTAAGTGTTTTGCAACTTTTATTTATTTATACTTCGGCTGGCCTGTTGTCGGGGTCGAAGTTTTGAAAATGCTCATTTTCAATTTTCATACATATAAGAAACACTATATTGTTGTAACATATCCATCGAAGCCACTTGGACCTAAATATGATTGGACCCCCAAATATCAATATAATTTTATAATATAATTGAAAGCTGTTAGTAAACCAACGAGTCTTAAGGAATAGCCGACTCTCCACTGGGTCGAAGTTTCTGAGCGAGCGAAGCGAGCGAGGCACCTCGCCAACACTAGTTTTTACTTTTAATTTCATTAATTTTTTTAATTTTATTTTCATTTAATTCATTTTGACATTCATTAATTGTTTCATTTAGTTTTTGATTTTCACTCGTTAGATAATGTTTCATTTCCATTTTACCTAACAATTTATATTCGTTTTTATTTCATATTCCATTTTTATTTGTCAATTCATTCTTAATTTCCGATTTATTCATTAATTCATTGTTATTTTCATGCACGATTTGCTTTTCATTCTTATTTATTAATTTATTTTGGTTTATTTTAATTACTTCGTTTCCATTTTCATTTTCATATTTATTTTCTTTTGCTTTAATTAATTCATTCTCAATTTCTTTTGTATGTAACAATTCGTTATCATTCATATTTATTGATTGGTTTTTATTTTTATTCATTAATTCATATTCATTTATAATCATTAATTCGTTTTTATGTTTAAATATTAATTCATTTTTGCTTCTTTTAATTATTTCATTTTCATTTTTCAATGTATTTTTGTATTTCATTTCATTTTTATTTTTTATTATATTTTTATTTTTACTAGATTCAGAGGGGAAATCTTGATCCGGTTTTTTATATGTACTGGATTCAGAGGATTTAACTTGATCTGTTTTGTTATTTTTATTAATATTCATTGTTATATGTTTCATTGTAATTTCATCTCGCTTTATCATTTCATTACATTTTTCATTTCTAACTATATTATTGTTTCCGTTTTTAATTTCATATGTAACATTTAGATCAATTTTATTTTCATCGTTTGTATTCTCGTATTCATGTCTATTTTCATATTTATTTTTAATTTTATATTTATTTGATTGTTCACTTATATGTTTATGTTCATCAGTATTTTCTTTATCATGTGTATATTGGTACTCATTTTTATTCTCGAGTTGGTTTGAATTTTTATATTTATTTGTATTATCATATTGATTTGTATTTTTTTGTTGATTTGTATCTACATAGTGATTTAAGTATTCATTTTTATTCCTATATTCGTTTAAATCAAATTCGTGGATATTTTCTTATTTATTTTTATGTTGTTGTTTTGAATTTTGTTATTCATTTGTATTATTATATCGTTTTATATTTTTACATTTATTTTTATTTTTATTTAGTATTTGATTTCCGTTTGTTCTTATTACTTCATTTGCGTTTGTTGTTTCATATTCCTTGGTGCTTTCCTTGTCAATTTTTTAACCAATATGCTTGTCAGTTTTATAGTCGTTGGTTTCATGGCTAATTTCATATTCATTGGTGATTTCGTTGTCGGTTTCATATTTGATTTCATTATTTTTTGTTCGCCTATATCTTAACTGAATTACATTATCTTTTTCGTCATATGATTCTATTTCTTCAATTTCGATTGTTGGTGTATATATTTTTAATGGTACATTGGTTTTATTAAAAATTTGTAAGTATTTCCCTTCGTTATCTCTTCCATTGTTATTTTTGGCTAGAATGTTGGAGATTTCTGGTGTGTTGAAACATATTCTGCTGTTTTTCGGTATAATATAATTTTTTATATAGTCAATAGTTTCCTTGTTGTTCTTAAAGTATTCTAATCCTAGAATGCCTTCACAGTCTATTGGGATGCTATTTTTAATTACATGAAATTTTGTGTTGTATCCTAAAATTTATATTCTTACTACACCCATTGTCGTGATAGGTTGTCCCATTATTCCTTTCAACTCTATAATATCTAATTCATCTATTAATGTTTCTCCTACAATATTTTTTTCTTTTATGATATTTATACTTGCTCCGGTATCTACTAGTAGGTTTACTTCAGTGTATAAGTCTTTTGAAGAGAGTTTAATAGTTGGTGCTTCATTAATACTTAGACGAAACGTTTTTACTGGTTTTGATTTGCTTAGATTGCTCGAAGAAGTATTATTTAATGCTTGTTCCAAAATGTCCCCTTTCCTATTGGTAAATTCCTTTTCTCTTGATTTCGGGTTGTTTAATTCTAGTAATATTTCTGCACATATTTCTGTTCTAAAGTTCTTGCATTGGTCCAAGGTGTGTCCTATATTTTTACAATGCGTACATTGAATTCCTATTTTCTTTGATCTTTTACTATAATTTTGTTGGCGAGCTTGTGTATTTTCAAAATATGTTTGGTTGTGCCGTTGATTCCTATTTGGAAACTTGTTATCATTGTTCTGGTACGTTTGCGACAGGTTTTCATAATTTCTGGCTTGCAAAAGATGTTTGTGTGGTGATAGACTTTCTTGGTAGTTCCAAGGAACTGCTTGATAGTTTTGTAAGGGCCCGTTTTGAGAATGTTGTATTTTTTTATTTTGAAGTTGAAAATTTTTATGGTTTAGTTGATAGTTAGCTTGATCGTTCCAAGGTGCAATTGTATAATTTTGTGATTCCAGGATTTAAGAATTCCGCTTTGTATTTCGAAGGGTTGAAGAGTGATAATTTTGTTGTTGATGATTATAATACCCGTTTTGTTGTAAATTTGGTCGATAATTTTTGTACTTGTGGTATTCATTTGACTGGAAGTTATCAGATTCATCTAAAAGAGAGCTTTGGTATATATTTCTTTGATGATGCTGGTAATTCTGCATATTGTGTTTGAAATTATTATATTTTATTTTTATAAAAGTTTAGCTTCGGTGTTTATTTTCCGTAGTATTCTGCTTCTATTTTTAAGTATTTTCTTTCTGACATTATTTTTTTTATCTTTGCTCACTTTTTCTTGAATAATAAAACAAAGTTTCTATAAAATGAAAATTATGAGCTTTTTTGAATAATAAGGATATTTAAAATTCTTTGTAATTAAAGTAATTTTAGTTGCTTGGAATATGTAAATTGTTTGAGAAATAGTAAATAAAATCTAATGTTAAACTTTTGCAATATTATTCACATGTTTTATTGAAGTGTATATAAAACGAGTTTGGTTGAAGAAGTGGTAGAGAAAAGACAAAATTTTAAAATTGAAGAAGATTGTATAAATAAAATAGTTGTCCAAAAGTGAAAATAGTTTTCTGAAACGAGTACTTTTGTATTTTGTTTGAGAGTTTTATAAAATTTTTGTCTCGAAATCTTTCAGGATGTTTCTGGTATGTTCTATTAAAATGTTGAATGAAAATAAGTAATTTTTTTCCTAGACAAATTTTGGGCTTTTGCAAAAGTTGTTTAAAAGTATTAAAAAGTGATTAAAATGTTAATAAAAATAACTGAGCAATAGGCATTCGTTTCTTTTGTCTTTGAATTAGTTTTTTTGCAATTTAATTATGAATCTCTCAAAGGATTATGTGAAAAAACATAGACAATTAAAAAAATATAAGCAAAGCCTGCTTTTGATGCTTACTGCGGCCAATGAAGTGAAATGTGAAAAATCAATGGAAGACGATCACAGAAGCGAAGAAGATTCTTGCTTCACAGGGCTACGATACCAGCAAACACACTCGTCGCATAAGGTAATATAATATGTTAACTGTAATTTTTAGTAAAGTGACTATCATATAACAATACAGTAACTATCATATAAATGCACATGAGCATAAATGTGAAATTTTGATGTGTGTGTTTGCAGGAACCAAGTCCCGTAGAGCACCGATTCTCCGTCGAAATCCACTTTTGTACTACAAAATGTTTAGTTTATATTTGAATATACGCTACCGCGTTATTCGCATTACTATATATTGTCCTGAAAATTGCATTTTTCTTACTTTCTAACCTTAAAGTTGTAAAATATAATGTTATCTTTCTTACACATTCCAATATGAAATAGACAAATATTTTCTAATAAAAATGTCTAATAAATGTCCAAAACTTTCTAACCTCAAAATCGTAACATGTAATGTCATTTTGCTTATAAATTGCAATATAAAATAGACAAATATTGTCTAATAAAAATATCTAATAACTGTCCAATAAAATCTTACATTTTTGTCTATAAATTGTCTAGTTTTATTGCCCATTATTTGTACATTTAACAAGAATATTAGACAATAAATGTCTAATAAATGGCTAAATTTCTACCAGGGTATGAATTTTTCTTTTAAACTTCTGTATTTTATAATCACTATTATTCATGTTTTTCTTAGTATTTGCTTAAGAGTTATATTCCTTAAATTAAATAAAGAAAATTATACAATATATACGTATACAAATATATATAATGTGTAAATAAGAAGTCATAAAAATTTGATCATCATCTATTGGACTATTAAGAGAATGTTTCCTCTCAATGCCATTGAGTTAATGTATGACGCGGTAGATTTTTTATTTTTTTATTGAAATTGCGTTATAACTATATCTTATTAAAATTAGTTTATTTCTCTATATTGTATTACTATCATCAATTTTATACAGGGTGTCCAAAAACTGAGTTACACTATTTCAGCTGTAGATTCTACACGAAATTTTAAGCAGAAAAGTCCTGTACTATTTGTTTCTATCTCTCATAGAATTTGAATGGCGAGCAATTATAGTTGACGAATCAGAGCGCGCGGCGGGCGTGACGCCAGGTACGGCGTGACCGGGCGCGCGCGCGGGCGCTACACTCGGGGCCCCGCCGCCCGCTTACGCGCTCGCCTTCAGGTTGCAAGTTGCAATCTGTATCAGCTGTTTTGTCGATCAGTGCATGCTCGTGATTCGCATCGTGTCTCTTTCGTGTATCCTTACCGCGTTTTTATTTTATTTGTCGGGCTGATTGATTATCATTAAATTCGAGTGTACGAATCCAAGAACACAGCTAACGACAAAAGCAGCTGTTTTGCCGCGTCGTTATCTTCTGAAAATTTCCATCGACGGGAATTCAGTGGTGATAGAACAAAAAGTGTACAAAATTTTTTTGACCCATAAATCTCAGCGTGAAAAAATTTGCTTTTTCGAATAAATGCTATTATCTTTTTCTAAATTAATTTAAAAATCAGAAAAAATTAGGGTGAACATAAAAACATATTTTCTAAATAATTATGCACGGATTTTAAAAAATTCCATTCTTTTTAAAAAACATGTTTGGTAAAACAAATTTCTTACGATTTTGATTTCATCGCCATTGAATTCCTTGTAAAATATCACTACAGAAATAATTTTTTAGGAATTTTTGAACGACTGTTGTCGTACTGTGTACATTTGAAATAAATAAAACAAACCTGTATAAAATCAATTTAATAATGTATTATTATTTACCATAGAATTACAATTACAAATTAAACTATAAACAAATATTTAATATTAATAATAACTTATAAAGTTAATATATTAACGTAATTTAAAACAACAAATAAATAAAATGAAATATAAAATAAATAATAAATTTAACAACATAAATATAATTTAAAAAAAAAGAAGAAGAAGAAGAAATTAGAGCAATTGCTCAAAGTGACCACCGTCCATCTCGATGCACAGTTGAGCACGCCTTATTAAATTTGTCGTGGCTCGCTGCACCATTTCTGGTGATATTAATTCAACGACATCATTAATTTTCTCCTCCAATTCTTCTATCGAATTACTCGGTTGTCGGTAGACGATTTCCTTTATGTGTCCCCACAGAAAATAATCCAAAGGATTAAGATCTGGGGAACGTGCTGGTCAGTTAACGGGACCATGCCTACCGATCCAAGAACCAGGGAACTTCGTATTCAGCACATTCCGTGCTGCTCTTGAAGAGTGCGCTGGGGCACCATCGTGCTGGAACCATAGTTCCCTTCGCTTTTGGAGTGCCATATCTTCCAATAATAATGGCAAATCATTGCTCAAGAAATTGGCATAAATTTCCCCATTTAATCTTGATGGGAGCTGGACTGGACCGATCTAGAATTTGAAAAAACCATTCAAGATATTAAATAATATACATTTCGCATACAGATAAGAGTAACAATGATAAAGATTATGTTAAAAATTACCAAAGAATTTTCTGTCATTCCGCACCAATAATTCAATGAAAATTTATGCTGAAATCCTCTTCGCGACACAACATGAGGATTTTCTTCACCCCAGAAATGGGAATTATGGATGTTGAAAACCCCATCTCTTGAAAATGTTGACTCATCACTAAATAAAATATTGTTAAGGAAATTCCTAGTTCCTTCATTTTCAGTGATGAGCCATGTACAAAACTGGGCTCTCGGCTGGTAGTCTCCAGGCAGAAGGTCTTGAACCCGAGTATAATGGTATGGGTGCATGCCATTTTCTCGCAGAATGGAATGAATCGTGCTTCGAGGAACGCCATACAATCTTTCTGCATTTCGCAGACTTAGTTCCGGCTGCTCTTCAAACACGTCAAGCATTCTTTCCTCGACATCGACACTGACACGTCTCGGAGCTCCTCCGATGCCACTTCGATTTAAGGTGAGTTCACCATTTTCTCTTGCTCGATATAGCAGATTTAAAATCATCCTTCTTGTTGGATGTCTTCTGTCAGGGAACCTTTCGGAGTAAACATCTACAGTGCGCTGTAGATTTCTACCACATTCTCCATACAAAATAACCATTTCTAAATAGTCTAAATTAGAATAATTATTCATTTTGTTTTATTATTCGTCCTGAAAGTTTTCAATTACAATTTTTCGTTCAGAAACTTTAATAGAAAATTTTTTGTCCAGGAACTTTTCCAATTTGAACTAAGTACTACATGAGTCAAGAAATGGCCGCCAATTTTGAAGATTTTGAATAACCGCCTTGATTGACTTCTTCTTTTTTTTTAAATTATATTTATGTTGTTAAATTTATTATTTATTTTATATTTCATTTTATTTATTTGTTGTTTTAAATTACGTTAATATATTAACTTTATAAGTTATTATTAATATTAAATATTTGTTTATAGTTTAATTTGTAATTGTAATTCTATGGTAAATAATAATACATTATTAAATTGATTTTATACAGGTTTGTTTTATTTATTTCAAATGTACACAGTACGACAGCAGTCGTTCAAAAATTCCTAAAAAATTATTTCTGTAGTGATATTTTACAAGGAATTCAATGGCGATGAAATCAAAATCGTAAGAAATTTGTTTTACCAAACATGTTTTTTAAAAAGAATGGAATTTTTTAAAATCCGTGCATAATTATTTAGAAAATATGTTTTTATGTTCACCCTAATTTTTTCTGATTTTTAAATTAATTTAGAAAAAGATAATAGCATTTTTTCGAAAAAGCAAATTTTTTCACGCTGAGATTTATGGGTCAAAAAAATTTTGTACACTTTTTGTTCTATCACCACTGAATTCCCGTCGATGGAAATTTTCAGAAGATAACGACGCGGCAAAACAGCTGCTTTTGTCGTTAGCTGTGTTCTTGGATTCGTACACTCGAATTTAATGATAATCAATCAGCCCGACAAATAAAATAAAAACGCGGTAAGGATACACGAAAGCGACACGATGCGAATCACGAGCATGCACTGATCGACAAAACAGCTGATACAGATTGCAACTTGCAACCTAAAGGCGAGCGCGTAAGCGGGCGGCGGGGCCCCGAGTGTAGCGCCCGCGCGCGCGCCCGGTCACGTCGTACCTGGCGTCACGCCCGCCGCGCGCTCTGATTCGTCAACTATAATTGCTCGCCATTCAAATTCTATGAGAGATAGAAACAAATAGTACAGGACTTTTCTGCTTAAAATTTCGTGTAGAATCTACAGCTGAAATAGTGTTACTCAGTTTTTGGACACCCTGTATACTTGTGACTGGTGTATTTATTTGTTCAAAGTTGTAAACTTGAAAAAAAGAATTTTTCACTTTTTGTATTTACTCATCTGTAAAAAAAATTGTATATTTATTTTCTTTTGGGTTTAAATATTATTGCTCGTCAATGAAATTCTTAAGAGTTATTGGCCGAAATTATTTATAAAAATATATAAGTTATGTGCAGATTAATTATAGATATATTTAGTATATTACTAAGAGTTTATTAAAAAAAAATTTATGGAATGGAAATATCATAAGTTACGGCTTTATTATTTTGATGCTAACTTTTTGTTTTATTTTTTTAAGAACTTAAGATTTGGAAAATAATTCTATATTTTTACTGATGTTAATGTTATATATGTACAATTTGATTTTCTCAATTGTATTATTGTCGTTTATGAAGCAATGTTGTTACGTTTTAGAATACTATGGTATTTAAAAGTTTAAATCAAAATTTTGATTAAATCAGAGATTTATATTTTATGCGCTTTCATAGTTAAAATTGTATATAAATGCATAATTTATTTAAGCTGAGAAAATATTTAGAGAATAATGACGGATAAAATATTTTTGTTAAGAGCTATTAAACAATTGAGATAATGTCCTATAATTTGACAATGATTCGAGAGTTTTGTAATTTTCTCTTCTATGTTTTTTTTTAAACAATATAAATATGCCAAGATCCAATCTTCTCTTCTACACAGTATCAGATGCCTAGGAGACTACTCCGAAGATATTCACTTGGCCGTGTGGATAGATAGGTTTTGACTATTTTGTAGGACGGAAGGAATAATGGTTAAACCAGACGATATTATAGTATTTTTTGTTTTGAACCCATATAAAAGTGCATAAAATTCTACTTTATAAGTTATAATGCGGATACAAATTTGAAAAGGTCAATAACTATTTTTTTTATTATTTCCCCATTACATGGCATAAACAGTTTTCCTGCTAATACCACTGTCATCACTTGTGATGGCTGCGAGAGGAGTGTTTTTGCAATAATTATTATTATTTTTTTTTTTCTAGACCTTTATTTATTCCTTTGCATTAACAGCTATCCCACGAGCACCGCTGTCACCACTTGGTATGGCAGCAAAGGGAGTGTTTTTACAAAATTTATTATTTTTTTTTTTTTAAATTGTCAAGTCCTTTATTTGTTCTTTTGCATTACCAGTTTTCTCACGAGCACCGCTGTCACCACTTGTTATGACGGCGAAGGAAGTGTTTTTGCAAAAATTATTATTATTTTTTTGTTGAAATAGTCTAGACCTTTATTTGTTCCTTTGCATTAACAGTTTTCCCACGAGCACCGCTGTCACCACTTGTTACGGGCGGAGGGTAGGCGTTTTGCAAGGATTTTTTGGTTGCAAATACCGTTTCCTCGACACAACCGCGAAAAGACTGGATCGACTGGAAGAGTCAATCCTGAGTTCGAAAATTTGTGGGGACTGCTGCTAATGCAAAAGAAATGAATAAAGGTGAAGGTAAAATAAAGAAGTACAAATGTTTTCAGGAAAAATTTAATTTATTTCATTTAAGTTTCAAAAACATGGTATTAGACAGAATAAGAAAGGTATAAGGTAGGAATGATAGGGAGTGATGAAGCGACCTTCTGAACAATTCGGAGGAGCCGTCTAATATTTCTTTCCCAAGCATCTGGCACTGAAAACAAAAAAGGGAATAAGGTGTTAATGAAATACGGAATTTCTATTTAATCTACTAGTCAAAAGAGGGGAGGCGGAGTCTACTAATTAATATAAAAAATAAAAATTATAATATAAATATCTTGAAGAACAATATGAAGTCCCTATGGATTTATCCTGGTCGACGTGCTGCAATCGATTACAGGATAAAGCAACGTTGGGATTGATATGGATCCACTTACCGGAGAAGGTTAACAGAATCCAAAAGGGATCTCGTCCACCGCTCGGGAAAGAGGAAAGAATCAATCCTTAGCTAATAAAAAAAAACAATAAATAAATATGATATTTCCTAAATTGAATTGGTTCGGATCTAATCATCGGAGAAGGTTAACGGAATCCAAAAGGACTCTCGTCCACCGCTCGGAGAAGGGACCGAACCGCTTCCTTTTAGTGCTGCTTTTGGCACGTAGGGTAGTTAGTTAGGAAAAATGAAGAAATTATTCTTACCATACGTTCCTTCTGGTGTCACCTAAGACCGAAGTGTGGCTGAGCGGCAGCAACTATCCACTGATCATCTTTAACTGCGTGACGCTGGCTGACACTGCGTGACGCTGGCTGACGCTGTCTGACTTGGAGTGATACTGAATGACTATCACAACGAAGATCCAAGATGGAGAAATGTGACGATTTAAGTTAGCACATGGTTGAGGGAGCGTTCAGCACGGAGTGTTCTATCTGCTCAGTCACTAACTAATTAACTGATCAGCCACTGACTACAAACTAACTAAGAACTAACTGTTTGTTTGTTTGCGCACGCCCTTTTTATAATCAAGATTGCCCATGGTCGCGAATCGTAAAATTTTGGGAGTAGGAAAAGTAAAAGGAATTCTTGGAAAGATGTTGGATTCTGGTTGTTCCGTCATATTTCACATGTTTTTAACAATATTTGAATTTCAATATTAATTAGGTATAATGTGGCAAATATAAATTTGAATAAGACCCATGCGAATCTTGGATACTGCGCTATGCCATTTGCAACTTTCAATACATAAAATAACAAGCATTCTTGTCGACGTTGACATAATATAAAAATATCGTGAAACTATTCGGATTCTAATGCTGTTGTAATTGAACGTTATCGCAATTAAATTCGCAATTTTAATGGTCGTGATTAACAGTAGTAATTAAATTTACAAAAATGTGAGGTTGAAAGTATTGTCGTACTTAAATCGAATTAAACATATTGTCGCAAAGAAACGTATAAAAATGATCAATGCTGGATATTGTCGCGTTTGAAAAGTCTATTGAAAATATTGTCGTAATTGAATGTTTATTAAATTATAGAGTATTTATTTAAGATTTTGAAATGCTGTAACGAAGATTACGACATCCTGTTTTCGAAACTTTACATATAATATTCCCATTCGGTATATTCTATTGGGTACTTGTTTTCTTAGAAATAGCAAACGTTTTTTCTTTGGAGGACAAATCTATGTGCGATGTTCGGCTGACGTAATATCTCGTGAATTACTTATTTTACAGAATTTTTCGGCATACCGGTTTTGATTCTTCTTTTTCATGAATAATGGCGAAGTTTTTAGAAAACGATGATATTGCTGTGGCCCAGTGATTGCCTTCGGCCCAGTATGATTCATGCAAAGCAGTTTATTTGTCGAATAGAATTATTAAGCAATGCTCAGTTACTATGAATGTGGTTATACTTTTCAGAACTGTTTTTTAGTAATTATTTATTTAGTTACGGGGACGTAACACGTGAATATGACTACTCATATATGGATTGTTTACATTAAATTTGCAAGTTATGAATTTTCAACAAAGTTTGCAATCTCATCAAGATTACTTTTATTTATAAGATCTGGAATAGGAGCATTCGTCAAATATAGCATTCCATGATCGTGAGGTGCACCTCTCATTTGATATTCGCGTCTGTGGAAAAATTCATATGCATAATGTTTTCCGAAAGGCCCGTTTTTATTTCAAACATACTTAACGAATGCATCCGATCGATGCTCAAAGTGCTCTGCACATAATATATGATCTTCTCTAATTAATCGCGTTTTCTCCTTATTAGGAAGAAGCATAGCATCACGTATTGATTGAATTGATTACGGTTTATTAAACTTGCGACATTCATTTTTACTCAATTCAAGCAACAATTCAGGGGAATGCATTTCGTTAGCGCACATGGTATAAAACATGGTAGGCATTCCTAATCGACGAATCATTGCAATAGCACGTTTCCCAGCTCTCTCCGAGTAACCAGGACTCTTTCGAATGTTATTCATAAATTGATATGCAGCATTATTGTCGCAAAGTTTCTGATGATTTAATTGGCTTCGAACGTCTTTTACTGTTAAATTCTTAGCAGTTTTTCTAAGAGATGTTTGAATTGCACTTTGTAAACAATGCTTAATTTCCTCCTTAGCTTTAAATAAAATTATTTTGGCTTTTGCATGCGTTCGATCGCGATGAGAGATTTCATATTTCACTATACGGGTATATGAAATATGTTTTTTATCGTAATCTAAGAAGTGCCCGCCGTAAATTGTTGGAAATGCGAGTTCATCGTAATGCTCGAAGTAAGAACTCGGCATTGGTTTTTTACTTTGCCCCGGAGCAATATATATATATTTTCGGGTTTCTCGAAATCACTGTCGGGCATTATTTTCTGCAACTCATTTTGATAGTGTACAATATTGAAATCCTTTCGAACCGAAACTTCTTGAAAATCAATATTTTAACGAATCACATTATTCTCGTTTTCTATAACGTTCTGTAGTATTAAGTTTGAATCGTTGGGACACTTAGCAATCGTTCCCAATGATGAAGATATTTTCGAGACATTGACGCTTACTTCATTGTCACTTTTATTCACAATAAAGTTAATTTGTGTTGCTAAATTTGATGAATCACATTGGCGAAATGGTTGTTCGTCAATTTAAATGTTATATTTTTGATAAAGAGATTTATCTATCAGAATTGACAAAGCTCGAAAAACTTTCGCGACAGATATTGTTTCATACATATAGTGACTTTGATGCTCCATATGGCGTTTTAATTTTATTTGAACGACTCATATTTCATTAAATTTTCGCTGAAGAATTACTGCCATCTCATTAACATCATCGGAAATGTTAATTACAGCGCCTTTACAACCAAGCTGTGGATTTAAAGCATAGGCCTTAAACTCGCGGATTTGCATGAATGGCAACAGAGAGGTTACCATTCTTTCTTCTAAATCCGATAGAATACTAATCACTTTTTCTACATTTGGAAACTGTAATCCACAATGAGGATGTGTTATTGCGACTTTTCCATCGCGAATGTTATTATGACACGTAAAGCATATAAAGGACGAGTCGTAACCGACGAACATCTGTTTAAATTCTTCGATACTAACATGATTTCCAATTGTTTTCTCTTTAAATGCATTTGATAAAATGCGTACATTAAACTTTTTAATCGATTTTTTAAATAGCAAACTCTCACAACAGCAACAAACGAAGTTCGGAACTTGCCGTATATCATGAATGAAATCTAAGGTAGTAGCATTCTAGCATTCTCACGTATAGCTCGTTGGCCACTCTTACATGCTTTAGATTTCAAGAAAGATCTTATCAACTCTTCGCGTAATGCAAGAATCTCATTCAACCGGTCTACTCTCGTTCGTTCCCTATCAGCGACGCGTTCTTTGCCTCGATTTTTTGTCGCCTCCCGTCGTTTTTCCATCCTTAGTTTGTGTACTTTTTTTTTTAATTGGATGTTTAATTCTGCACGTTCTTTTCAACCTGTCTCGTATACGTTGTCGCGTACTTTCATTGTTTCGATATTGTTCGGAATTTCTATAAATTTTAATTCTACGTAATGTTTTATGTATTTCGAGCCTACAAAGGTTTGTGTTCTCTCGATACGTTCGAATACGTTTCCGAGTTTGTTTATTTTCAACCTCCCGGTATTCGTCAATCTCTCTGTATTCACGTATTCGATCGCGAGTCTTTATTTTTTCTGTCTCCCGATTTGCATCAATCTCTCTCTGGATGCGCGTTTGCGACCGCGAGTCTTTATTTTTTACGCCTCCCGGTTTTCATCGATCGCTCTGTATTCATGTATTCGATCGCGAGTCTTTACTTTTTCCGCCTCCCGTTTTTCGTTGATCTCTCTGTATTTACGGATTCGATCGCAAAACTTTATATTTTCCGCCTCCCGATATTCATGAGTCTCTCTATACCTGCGTTTACGATTGCGGGATTTTATTTTTTCAGACTCGTGGGATTCCATATTTTCTCTTATTGTTTGCATGTGCCTTGCTAGTTTTTTCTCAGTTTTTTTTGTATGCATCGATTTCTTTTTAACTTTCATATTTATCAATAGTCGCTCAATCAGTTACATGCAATATCTCTAAACGCGTTACCGAGTAATGTAATATAAAGAAACCAAATAATAAATTTTATTATATATATAAATTCAATACTTCGTCCGATTTACAACATGCACCGAATTACTACAAGTAGTCATACCTGTGCTTTGATTCACTTTCTATTACCTCTTGTAATGGCTTAAGGACGGAACCTGGACACTTCAAAAAATGTACTGCATGTAACGCAGGCTAGAGGATCCTATATGTAGATACATGGTGGAAGTACAAAGGAATAGCGCTTCCGAGTTGGAGAATTTCATCCAATGAGAATTTCACCAAGAATCAACCAATGTACTGGAAGATTTCACTATCCCGAAGCTTCCCCTACTATCACCAAAACTCCCGCCAAAGTAACTAATACAAAAATAATGAAACGTTTCGATGTAGAGGAAGCTATTCTATGCTTTGGAATCGGCCAATCTTTCACCACTATGCCGTGTAGGAAAAATGTAATTCTGAGGAAAAATATGCTTATATATAGATAACTAAAGGTTATTATTGCGTTAACCATCATATATATTTTGAAAAAGACTGCGCCTATATCCACGCATGGAACGACCCCCTCCTTGCCTTCCGCTTCCCATCAGGGTCGGCATCCGCTACTACCCACTAACCTTAAAAACAGGAATAAAAATAATCAAAGTTACTGTTTATAGAACCCCACCCCTTACCCGCCACAGTTCCCCGCTTCCTGTTTGATTCTGTTTTTCATGTAATGTATATAATATACATACATTTGCATTGTGTATGTGTAAGTATTATATAAAATTTTAACATAAATTCGACTTAGGTGGCTTTTCGACAAGAAGATAGTATATGTACTATTTTTACTTTTTAGAAAGCCCCCCCCATCCACTCTCTCTCTAGGGAGTTATAATGCCACTTAAACTGAAGGAAATGCTTAATTATAAGTGCTTGTACACAGATGTCTCCAAATACAATGTGTTAAATCGTGGATTTGAAAATAAATGCAAAAAAACGTGATATGTTCATGTTTATTCGCATTTTACGACATTAATGTTGGTTTTCCGAAAAAAATGCATATCACCTTTTTTTGTAGAGAATTTGATGCTCTATCTTTTTTGTTTTAAACTTTTTTTGTGGGATTTATATTTCTAAACAAAAAATGCAAAAAAATGTTTTTTTAGCCGTCCATCCTTTAATCTAGTACGGATATACTCCAAAAACTAATCAGATCTCAGTTACACCGAGACAAACTGAAATATAGGTGCAAATTTTAAATTGGTCTTACCGTTTGCCAAAAATCGCGAGACCAAAAAATGGGACGTACGGACGTACGTACGTACAATATCACGGACACAAAATCTTTTAGTGTTGCTTTGGGTTCATTAGGGTCTGAAACGTCGACATTTTATGAAAAACTATAGGGTAATTTTTTTGCCCGAGATGACCAAATTCAATACTTCGTCGAGACCGAAGGTCTGGGTCGAAGTAATTATATCGATATTTGGGGGTCCAATCATATTTAGGTCCAAGTGGCTTCGATGGATATGTTACAACAATATAGTGTTTCTTATATGTATGAAAATTGAAACTGATTTTAAACTATGACCTATGGCCTGAGTCGACGTAAAATTGAAAATGAGCATTTTAAAACTTCGACCCCGACGATAGGCCAGCCAAAGTATTAATATGTAAAAGTTGCAAAACACTTACTTCATGCACTTGTATTGTAATAGACTATTCGATGCATATTACATATTTACTATGTTTTACTAATTACTGTCTGTATTATTATGATCTTATATATGAGACATTCCACGTCAAAAAAATCAATGTTGCATCTTATGTCTCCGATTTTTTTCAAAATTGGTGTAGTTGTAGCCTAATATGAGTAAAACAAGTATGCAAAGTGATTTTTCAAAATTTCGAAAATTGTGGAAAATACGCAACTTTCAATTTTTTGCCACTTTTTTCTTAAAATGCATCTATCTCGGAGAGTTTTCGACCAATTTAAATAATTTTTATAGGGTAGGTGCAGAAAAATAGTACTTTAAGATGAATTATGAAGCAATCTGAAATTGCTGAAAAATGGCTGAAAAATTTCTTTTTTTCACTACGAACGCACCCACTTATTGTAATCTCATGAATTACATCTTTTTTCCTTAGGGTTTCACGAGTAATTAAAAAAAAAAATTGATGGAGACTCTAGTAGTTCCCGAGATATTGAATTTTTAGTACCGTCGCTAAGAATGCGCGAGTTCCGCATTCAGCGCTTCCGCCGCATGTACTGCTGTTTATTCGAGCTTATTCAGTTTTTTTTAAATATGCATTTTCTAAGTATTTCATGTCATTTCTAAACTCAATAAAAATGAATATTAGAGTGAATACCTAATGTAAAAATAGATTAATTCCTAACACTAATTATAATAGATTACCTGAATATCATAGTTTTATAAAAATTATCGCATTTTTTAGCCGTAAAAAAAAATTTGGCGTTGCCCGATTCTCACCACGGGGAGGTAAATGCAATATGGAGAATCTTTTTTTTTATTTTTTAATCTTTTTTTTTATTTTTTAATCTTTTTTTATTTTTTTTTAAATTTTTTATTATTTTATCTTTTTTTTAATTTTTTAAATATTTGATCTTTTTTGCATACTATTATTTTTTTGTTATTGTCAGTAACTCCGAAACAGTAAAATGTAAAACTTTCTTACAATAAATTTCGCTCTAATTAGCGGGTATAAACGAATGAAATCCTCGTGTTCCTGGGATTTGTTTGGCTTTGGAAAGTCTAATTTTCAGATTTTCTTCGTGACTGCTGTAGTTTTCAATACTTGAAAAAATAAATTTTATTTTTGGCATAGCAGCTTTAGCCCAATCATATAATGCACGCAAGGTTATAATTTGATCACCCACTGGCGTTGTAAACTGGCACGAGCAGCTAATCTTTTTACCGTTCCTCCTACACCGTCACATGGGCTTTTGCCGTGGGATGTGGCGAAGAAATGCCACTCAGCTCGTATACCAAAATCATCAAAATGATGTGCAAGCTTGAAAAAGTTTGATTTATTTTTGTATTGTGACGCAGCCCCATCAGTGAAGTATATTATTTTTTTATTGTCTGAATATTTCTTTTTTAACTCAGAAATGAACTGCGTCACATAAAGATTGACCGCAGTTGCATTATGTTGTAGACTTTCCGAAATAATGACAAAGCTTTCAACTATTAATTCATCATCATTATTCTTATGGTAAACAACGAATGGATGAATCGTTGCTTTCTCATTGCACCAATGGAAGCTTAGAATCGCATCTTGAATTACAAATGAGTAGTTTTCAACGAAATCACACAGCACAAGAAACCGGTGCTAAGGATAATTTACACTCGTGCACTCAGGCTTGTTGGTAGCTAATTTATCTAAGCGTGCACCATCTATCATTAATTTAAAATTTTGGTGTGTAACACACACACACTGAATGAGTGCCATTTTGACCAGCCAAAATACATTCCTTGGGTCGCATTTCGGCAAATTTAGAAATGCCGATCTGAATGTCAGTATTCCGTTCTTTGAAAGCTATGTACAGTTCTTTTAAATTTCCTAATAACAATCGCTTTTGAACGTGAATACGTACTCCATCCTTTTTTACTGACACATAGTCCTTCATTCCCGGCATTTCCCGACTGAATTCGTTGTCATAATAAAAAGTCCGAACTTTTTCTTCCACTGATGCAGAAAGTTTCTTTCCTAGTTTTGGAATAGGAGACGAACCTATACCGGATTTTTCATGTATACCGAGTTTTTCAGTTCGAGCCGACAAGTATCGCAAATAAATTCACCTAATGGGAGAGAAGAGATCATAGGCGTGTTTTCACGAAAAGTTTTAGTAATTTTACGTAATTTCTTTCTCATTTCCGAAGTACGTCTCATAGTATGTTTTTTCTTGCGAAAAGGATTGCAATACTGTGCGAAAAGAGGAGCCATGTTATCTACTCGAGAGGTACTTACAAAAAGTAAAATTAGGAAATAATTTTTAACCAAATAATATTAAAAACCTTGAGGCAATATAATATACGCATATACAAAATAGCATACAGATATTAGGGTACAGTTACAGGACTTCATATATACGAAATAGAAATCCATTTCTATAACGGGAACGAACTTCGCGCCCATGTGAGCCGGTGCAGCACCTAGCGGGAGTATAGGTAAGTATGTATCGTAGAAGCAAATTTTATATAACGATCATCAACTATGGTGGAGAATCCCTGAAGCCTGCACCTTTAATCTCTTTATATGCCGTATTTTCAGCGCATGAAAAGTTAACGTTAATAATTTTGTAAATTTTAAGATTAAAGCCTTTTCATTTATTAAAGTCAAATTAAAAATTATTATTTTAAAATACAGCTTCATTTAAATGGATTTAAGACAGTGAAATATCTAGAAAATACATATTTAAAAAAAAACTGAATAAGCTCGAATAAACAGCAATACATGCAGCGAAAGCGCTGAATGCGGAACTCGCGCATTCTTAGCGACGGTACTAAAAATTCGATATCTCGGCAACTATTAGAGTATCCATCAATTTTTTTTTAAATTACTCGTGAAACACTAAGGAAAAAGATGTAATTCATGAGATTACAATAAGTGGGTGCGTTCGTAGTGAAAAAAAGAAATTAAATCTTTTTTCATCAATTTTTCAGCAATTTCAGATTGCTTCATATTTCATCTTAAAGTACTATTTTTCTGCACCTACCCTATAAAAATTATTTAAATTGGTCAAAAACTCTCCGAGATAGACGCATTTTAAGAAAAAAAATGGCAAAAAATTGAAAATTGCGTATTTTCCACAATTTTCGAAATTTCGAAAAATCACTTTGCATACTTGTTTTACTTATATTAGGCTACAACTACACCAATATTGAAAAAAATCGGAGACATGAGATGCAACATTGATTTTTTTGACGTGGAATGTCTTATATACAATATATATATATATATTCGAGAAATTAACTTGATCGTTCCCTTTTTCCCTTACTCCGGGGAAATTTAATGGAGCAGAGCGGCGCCTCGTCTCGTCTCGCATTCTCCGCGATTATCCGACCGACCTTCATCTCTGTCATCTTCGTCTTCGTCGCGATCGATTGGTACTCGCGTACTGTTCGCGTGCGCGATCGCGACGAAGACGAAGATGACAGAGATGAAGGTCGGTCGGATAATCGCGAAGAATGCTCGGACAAGACGAGGCGCCGCTCTGCTCCATTAAATTTCCTCGGAGTAAGGGAAAAAGGGAACGATCAAGTTAATTTCTCGGATAGGCCGTGCGGCGAGAAACATCGGGGCGAGAGTAAAGGCGATATCGATGATAATTTCCGGGATATTAGGGGACATAGGTTGGGTATTAATGCTCGGGAGAGCACAGCCCGGAAAGATATCGATTTTCGTAACTATGGGGATAACATTCGAAATGACATCGAGGATAGCTTTGGCGATAGATTCAGAGACAATTCGCGGCATCCTTCTATGGACTGCCGGTTTCCGTCCCGTGATAATAAGGAGCGTATCCCGTCAGTGCAAACTGCTTTTGATATCATGCGACGATGGGGACTGAGGTTTACTGGCCGATCGGGTCAGGATGGAATCTTGTTTTTAACGAGCCTTAACGAAGGTCGCGAGATAGTACCGTTGCCGGATAGCGCCTTATTGAGTTGCTTACCCGTTTTTCTTGGAAGAAGTAGCCTTGTAATGGTTTCGAGTTTCCCGTAAGGATTGGCTTAATTTCGAAGATTTCGAACGCGCGTGGCATTCATATTCAACGTCATATTCAACGTCGTACCTATGGAGCTACGGAGCTACGGAGTACGGAGTTGACCTATGCCAACTGGTGCAATGATTGATGAATATGTTTCCGCTGCTACAGATGCTGATCGATTGTGACGCCATTCGTAACTGGGGCCAACTGGAAATGATTTCCATTCTGCGAGAGAAATCTATTCGAATCGCGAACGCGTATAAACCCCCGCTACCCACTGAAAACACGCTAATGGTGGAATCCGGATACCGAACAAGTAAGAATCCCCGCGAGATCCCTCGCTATCTGCGTGACCGGCTACCGTCGCGTGGAAACGATTTTAAGCTAAATTTTCTAGAGCACGATTTCGTTTCTTATAATGACCCAGGATATCTAAACTCTTCAGAGAGAAGGTATGGAGAAGAGGACGCGAGAGTTACACGCGCTGAGGCGCACTACGCAGAGGGCCGTGAGAGGCCACTCCATAGTATAGTAGAAAATCACGGTCGTCGTATTGCGGAGTCTCTTTGGAAGGCGGATCGTGTAACGAATCCTTCGTGTGCGAGGGGAAATGATCAGTAAGGTGCTCCATCCGCACCTAGTATGCAGCCATTACCCGGCTGCTGCCATTGCGATCACACCTCTATAGAAGATAACTTGGCTGCTTTGAACGTAACCCACCGGGAGCCGGAGAGGGGGACCGCTAGAGCCGAGCCGTCACGGAATGGCACCGTCGCCCCATCACCGCGCTTCTCTGTTCGAGCTACAACTGTTCGAAACCTGGCCATCGGTTCAGCGAATGCCGGTAGGAAAGGCGGTTATTCTGCTATGTCTGTGGCCGCCCAGGCGTAACTCGAATGGAAGGCCCTGTGTGTATCCCACCACGCGCAGAAGCACACAGTTACGCGTGCAAAGAATGTGGTAATTGGGTGGTCGGTGCAGCTCGTTGTCCCACGTGTCGGGGAAACTCGTCGTCGAGCCACTAAGTCGGGCCGAGGTGGCTCAAGAGGATCTGTCGGGCCTCACGTTTCCCCGTAAGGATGCGTTGAACCGAATAAACCAAACGCATCCCTGTTGTACATCACTCTTCGAATTCTCGGACGACCCATAGGAGCGTTAGTTGACAGTGGTGCTTCGCGCACTTTCCTCGGGACTCCCACACTATCTTTCATAAAACACTTGAGGTTACCTATCTTTCCATCCCCCAGTGCGTTAGTCAAGACTCCGTTGGGACAGACAGCTGTGAGCTCTGGTTGCGTTAGGTTACCTGTAGAAGTAGGCGGCCGAATTAAAGTGCTTGAGGCTCACGTACCTCCCACCCTCGAATTTCCTTGTATCTTCGGCCTTGATGCTTTAAACCGATTCGCCATCAGTATAGATTTCGAAATTCGAACGTGGTTTTTTCAGGATCAGTCGTCGTTGTGCTTACCTTATGATTCACATCTTCGGGCTCTGGATCCCTCTGACTTTCTTTGCGGGTTGCAAATCCTTACTCCCGAAGAACGTACTCAATTGCAGGCTCTCTTGCGAGAAGAAGTACCCCCGGCTAACCCCAACCCAGGTTTAACCCATCTTGCCGAACACGTGATAGGCGTGCAAGATCACCTGGCCATTCGACAGCGCGCATATCCCGTGTCCCATAGCGTAGAGCAACACCTGTTCGCGGAAGTAGACAAAATGCTGGCCGCCGGAATTATAGTGCCCTCGCATAGCGAATGGTCGTCGCCAATCGTTATGGTTAAAAAGCCGAATGGAATATATCGGTGCCGTGTAGACGTCCGTCGCGTTAACGAAGTCTCAAAACATGATGCGTATCCGCTACCGTAGATGGATACTATAATTTCAAAAGTGTGTAAGGCCCGATATATTTCCACTTTGGATCTAAGCCAGGCATACCTCCAAGTACCCTTGGAAACTAATAGTCGAGAAATTACCGCGTTGATGGTTCCTGGAAAGGGTGTCTTTAATTTCGTACGAATGCCGATGGGTTTACGGGAGCGCCCGCAACTTTTCAGAGAATAGTTGATAAAATCATCGGTCCAGAACTGGCTCCGCATGCGTTTGCATATCTCGACGATATAATTATCGTGACGGAGGCAGTTCAAGAACACTTTCAGTGGCTACGTGTAGTATTACGACGACTGAGAGAGGCTAACGTAATAATTAACTTAGAGAAGAGTGAGCCTTTTTCACTTCTGCCGTGAAAGCGTAAAATATCTGGGATTTGTAGTTAAACGATAGGGGTTACAAATAGATGAGGATAAAATTAAGCCTATCCTGTCGTATCCCCGGTCGGTGAACCTCAAGCAAGTCCGTCGTTTCCTCGGCGTGGCTTCATGGTATCGACGCTTCGTACCAAGTTTCGCATCCTACGTAGCTCCGTTAACCGCTCTCTTAAAGAAGAATCGGGCCTGGGAATGGGGAGAAGACCAAAAAACGGCAATTACCACCCTTATCAACAAATTAACACAAACACCAGTTTTAGTACGGCCGGATTTGTCCCTACCCTTCGTATTGCAAACGTATGCTAGTACGGTCGGCCTCGGGGTAGTTTTGACTAAAACGCCGGACGGGGTGCAACACGTGATCGCGTATGCTAGCCGTACTCTAACGGACGCGGAGCGGAATTATAACACTACTGAACAGAAATGTTTAGCGGTTATCTGGGCAGTCGAGAAGTTTCGAGGTTATCTGGAAGGTTACCTGTTCACAGTGATTACGGATCACCATAGTCTTCGTTGGATTCGTCGACTAAAGAATCCGACCGGGAGATTAGCTCGGTGGGTTTTGCGTCTCTTGTCGTATGATTTCGACATCGTACACCGAAACGGTTCTCTGCACCAAGTGCCCGATGCCTTATCTCGACTCTACGAGAGTGACGTATATAATATAATGGTCAGGTAGATGATCCTTCGGATCATGCTGTAATTGCCGCAATTAACCGTGATGAAAGTGACGAATGGTACGCTCGACGCGAGGCGGAGGTGCGTAAGACTCCTATGCCTTTCCCTGATTGGAAACTGGACAGGGATCGCCTGTATCATCGTAAGACTGACCCTCGGACAAACGGGTTGCTCGAAGATCTTAGAGCGTCGAAACTCGTACCACCGTCAAAGGCGCGCGCATTAGTCCTCCGAGAATCCCATGTCCTCCCACCGTCGGGACATTTAGGCGCGGAGAAAACCTATCGTCGAGTCGCGGAACATTATTTCTGGCCCGGAATGTACAGAGATATCGTGGATCACTGTCGCAAGTGTATTCCCTGTCAGCAGAGCAAAGTTGAACAAGCGCCAATGGCGGGGTAGATGGGAAAAAGAATCGTGGAAGAACCGTGGTCGATCGTCGCGGTAGATATAATAGGACCATTACCGCGTAGTAAATCCGCGTTTGTCTACATTTTAGTGGTACAGCACCTATTCTCGAAATGGACCGAAATCGCCGCGTTGCGACAAGCGACGGGTAAGAAAATCCGAGAAGCCTTCGAGAATTTGGTTACATTTCGATGGGTAGTTCCCCTCGCTACTTTCCGATAATAGCACCAAATTTATTAACCGGATAATACGGGATATGGCGATAGAATATAATATTCATCACGCGACGACCACTCCTTACCACCCTCAGGCGAATCCGGTGGAACGAATCAATCGGGTTTTAAAAACGATGGTAGTCTCGTACCTAGGCGCCGATCACCGCGAATGGGATAACTATTTTTCTACTAACTAGATTTTCGTTTCGCGTATAACACCGCAGTTCATACGTCGACTGGGTTCTCTCCAGCCTTTCTCAAATTCGGGCGCGATTCACTTGCTGATAACTTGTATAAGCATTGGGTGGAGTGTTCGACCACCTCGGAAGTACCCGACATCCCTATATGGTCTGAATGAATGACACGACTTCACGATCTCCGGGAAATAGTAATTGAGAATCTCGCACAGGCTCACTTTCGACAGTCCCGCTATTACGATTGGAAACGCCGCGACCGCACCTTCCAACCGGGAGATCGGGTATGGATGCGGCAAGTTGTGGTGTCATCTGGCAAAAAGGGAATCGCCGCCAAACTATCACCCAAGTACAGAGGCCCCTTCGTGATCAGTCAGTCCTGTCCCCCCGAGTGTACGAGCTCCAGGACGATACTAGGCGGAAAGTCATGAACGCTCATATTTCAAGGTTTAAACCATATCACACATAAAACTATAACACGACTAACATACCGCACGCTAACACTAGGTTTACTATCATTCAGAGTGTTCACCAAACGAAGGATACTTTTTCCGAAGTGTGGCTATCTTGAAAAAAAAAACAGAAATTGTGGTTAACTAAGCGCTATGGCAAGGTGCTACAATAATCCCACCCGTAGCCCCTCCTTATCCGACGATGACTGGGAGGATATCCTAACGGATCTGTCCCGACAGGCCACCGTACATCACGACTGAGAGCGCCAACAGGAGGAACACCGGATACCGCCCTCAAGAGAAGGGAGAATCGGGAGAGAAGAGCCTCCAACCAACGTGAGGACGCACCCGAGATAAGCGCCTTTATTCTAGCTCCTCTGGAGCCCTTCCTCGAGCTCCTAGCGGAACAGCGCGAAGAGCACCCAGTCTTCGAGGCTGTTATTAAGGAGGTCTAGCGCCGCGGCCGGGAAGACATGCGGAAACGACCGTGTTGGGTACCAGGGTGTCTGGGGAAGGTATTATTTACTCCGTAACAACCCAGAGCCCGTGCTCGTAATGCCTCGTCTACACGGCTACTGGAACTTCGGGAAATCGTGGCATAGATTCTTGTCCTGCCATTCGACTCCCAGAGTCCTATATCGGAGATGCGGGCTCTGAAATGTAAAACTGACAGAGTGTCCGCGCTGTGCACAAGAGTGGAAACGGACGGGCCCGTAAGTAGCGGGGTTGGGGACAAATTCCAGCGCCTGACGTCCGAAGACTTCAAAAATAAGAAGCCCATGGAAAAAGACTTTTGCGAGTAACCTAGACAAGGTTTCCTTTTTTATGTGTGTGTGTATGTGTGCGTGCGTGCGTGCGTGCATGCGTGTGTGTGTGTGTGTGTGTGTGTGTGTGTGTGTGTATACGTTCTTTTATCTTTTTTTCACTATTGCATTTTATTCCATACCTTAAAAATTGTTTTTTTTTTCTTATGCCTAGACCCTCCTTCACACCGAGAAGCCGGTAGCCAATCAGGATAATAGGGGTTAATTTTAAATTATTAAATATTATTATTAACTATCTATCTATAATTGTAACGGAAAGGTTCTCTCAAACCCGTGTAGTTATCAAGATCAATGAAAAAAAAAAACAAAAAAATCTAATTGTAGTGAATTCAGATCTCGCCTAATCTGCGCTACCCTTCACTAGTCACAAATGACCGGAAGCGAGCGGGGCAAGCAGGGTCCAGAAGAAGGAAACGCGCACGCCGAGGATTCGGAAATGCATGGGTCCTAGCATGGCAGTAGCACATAGATGATTGAATACGTAGAGTGGGGGTGATCCAAGTTGGAATGACATGTAAAATAACGCTGGTTATCTATAAATATGCGGTTACATGCTTGCATGTAGTGGATCACTCCAATAGCACAATATGTCCCTTTTCACTTTTCTCGTCTTTCTTACGCGCACTTTAACTCTGCTCTTTGTCAGAGAGCAACAATATATTCTTTCCAATTGACTCGAGATATTAATTTGATCAATTATAGGCAAGACTGGACGGCATTCGGATGACCTCGCCGGTCATGGTTCAGGGGAGAGGATATGTAACGTGGCAAAACACGTTACAGTGCTACACGGAGAGAAATTAAAAGCCACGGTTTCTTTACATTGCCAAGTTATCACTGCTTGGGCCCTTTTAGAGAATGAGTATGAAATCGTTTATTAACGTCCTGGACATCAAAGACCGTGGACGAATCACGGCTTGTCGATAAAGTAGGGTATACGGGGCTGTTCGGTGTATATGGTTGTCCATTTGTCTTACCATTGCCAAGCAACAGCTGCTTGGCTCCCGAGTTTCTGGAGCTTACTACCGAAGTTTGAGAGAGCCAAGCAGCGACTGCCGAATTTTGGCGCCGTAGGTACTTTTAATTTCTCTCCGTGTATCTAACATGAGACTCAAAACGAGGATAACTTAAGGGGGGACTGGCCTTCAAGAATCGCTAATATTTTGAAAAGGTGCAATTTCCGAAATGATCTCATCACCTTATAAGGGGGACAGCTATTATTCATTATTTAATTTTATTATGATTATTTCCTGAAATAATATATTGCATGCGGTAAATATTTCAGGCATAAACATTGGTATTCGTATTGGCTTTTGTTTTGGAAATCGGATGAAGAATGGCCTTGTTTTCGACTTTCAGAAGTACAAGACGTAAACATCCATCATATACCGTCAATCACACTGCTTATTACGAGCGTGGGAACCGCGGTCCGCGACGAGATCTCAACGCAGCGCGTTCGGGAAAGTCCCTGTCGAGTTCGTCGGCAGGCACCCCGTCTTTAGGAAGTCCTGGTAGAGTCCGTCGCCAGGCACCGCGTGCGAAAAGTCCCCATTGAGTTCGTCGCAGGGCATCGTATTAGGAAGTCCCTGTCGAATTTTCGGTCGGGGAATCGCTTGTCGTCGCGTGTCGGGGAGTCGTGTATAAAATATGACACCCGTAATTTGGGGCGCGATAAACATTGAGAACCGTCCTTGTTGCCGTGGTCGCATAGTCGTTCGCCTGCGCAATAGAATGCCGCCCTCTCCCTTGCCGATCCGGGAACTCGGGGCTGAGCTAGCGGGCACATCAGCGCGCATTTTTGTGGCTCCTGGGGAATAAGATCGGTTTTGCAGGTGGCCACGAGCGACGACGATGGACGGGCGGAAGTAGAAGTAGAAAATGAGGTTGAGGGGGGGGGGGGTCACAGCAGTTTGGCATTCCCGATTAGTACTAATTTTGACTTTAGCGGATTTAATAGCAGCGTATCGTCTGCACGTTCGGAGTAGGACATTCGAGCATATATTATAAATGTCAGCCGTGTAGATTATATATAGGAGCGGGCTTAATTTCGCTCCTTGAAGGCATCCACAAATTAAAATCTTTGAATCAGAGGTGGCATTAATATTACGATCCGACACTGCTTGAGAACGTAAGTGAAAGTAGGAAATCATCAGATTACAAGCATCGGGTGAAAAACATGATTAATAGTTTCAGAAGCACCGGTGAAGTCTAAAAGACAAATAACAGCTAAGAGTTTTTGGTCAAAGTTCGAAAGAATCTCCTCAGAAGCGTCAAGCAGAGCAGTCTCACAGCTGAATGATTTTCTCACCCTGATTGATACATGGGAAAAATGTCATATTTATTGCAATATAACAAAATCTGCTCGTATAAGAATTTCAATATTCAACTATTTTAGAAAAAATTGAAAGACGGCTAATTGGACGCAAATCAGCAAAGGATTCCAATTTCCGATTCTTAGGCATAGGATGCACAATTGCATGTTTCCATATCATGATTCTATTACTAAGCCAACAAGGTTGGTCTATACGACTTGCTATCTGAGTACTTCCCAGAAAGCCTTGTGAGTCTCATATCGCTCTACACGTGCACTTATAAATGGGTGTAAATCTCATTTATGAGTCTCCATGTGAGTCTTATTTGTGAACGCAGATCGGATAGCGATCGACGATTTCCTTTTACCAAAAATAAGCGCATGCACAATGGGGGCATTTTCTTTGGCTACCATCAAACGCGCCTTGTAAAACTATATATTAGAAAGCATAGGATAAATAGGAATCTTTCTCCATTTATATAAAAAAATATTTTTACTGTTTTTAATATTTATCATTTTATTTAATTTAATTTTGCTATTTTTTGTATATATTTTTTAACGGTGTTATTTACTACCCCGTTGAAATTACCGACCTTGATGAATTAATGACGGTTTAGTGAAGATTCTTTCCGATAAATATTTTGTATAATATTTGACGTGTGCTTGTAACTCGAAACTCTTATGTGAACTGGTGCACTGGGAATGAATTTTTTAATTTCTAAATCATGATTATAATAGGATTTTATTTTTTTTTTGTTATTTTGAGTACAAGTCGATAAGGTCGAGACTTGTCGTTGAAGTCCAGTCCAAAGGGAACACCAATTGTATTTATTAAATGTTTAGCTACGCCTCGATTTTTTCCACGAACTGCGCTATATGGAGCCACTGAGCAAAGGCAATCGCATGGTGTTTATGCCAATCCAGACCTCTGAATTATTTTGGTCATTTTCATTTACAACCAAAATTCGCATCTAGTCTAGCTGTACCGAGTCGTCTATTGTTTCCAGCATTTATGGACAACCACGTTACCGGTCAACACCACAGATTGATTTCAATGAACAATCCCTACCACTATTCGTGGTAGCGCGATTTTTCTCGGAGTCTCGAAATAAGCCCTCGTCGGTGGCCGTCGGCTCATGTCTTGGAAATTGAGCGCGTAAATTTTACCGCGAAACGTGTCAAGCTTCGTTCAACCGTCCAAATGACAAGTTCGGAAAAATTTACATAATTTTATTGTAATAATATTCTTAACGGTCTATCGTACCGATTAGTTTTTAACGAGATGGAAAAGACTTTCCATCAAGAAGAATAATAGTGGCGATCAAGGCAGATCTGCACCAACAAGCCTTGCTGGTGATTCCTGTAGGTGCAGATCGGCATGAAACGCTGTAGGTGGAATTCTCTAATTTTGTCAATGAGAAATTTCTGCTTCGTTCGTCTCATGATATAAATAACCTTTTCAAATAAAAATCGGTCACTTTTTCATCGTGATTGAGACATGTTTCCTCTTCGGGATTGCACGTGAGTCGGCCGAGAGGGGGAAATATAGATTTTTCCTTCGTAGGTAATAAAACGAATTATTTAATTTATTTCGTTAAAAAACGACCCACGTTACATATGTTCATATTATTGTCAGATAAATGATAAAATTAGTTTACGGGGGTTTTCTAGGTCGCTGATCATGAATCTGAAGACGGATTTGCAAAATACAATTTGTGCACCATATTGGATCCGCCATCTTGAATTTTGCAAATCCGTCTTGCGATTCATTATCAGCGACCTCCAGAATACCCATGAAAGAAATTTGGCGTAAATCGGTTGTTTTTCCAAAAATATCAAAAAATATTCTAAAATTTGTCCACCATATTGGATCCACCATCTTGAGTTTGCAAATCCGTCTTCAGATTCATAATCAGCGACCTACAAAACCCCCGTAAACTAAATTCAGCATTTATCTGACGATTCTTTTTAAAATCACGACGATTTCGACGTTTCAGCCGCCATCTTGAATCCGCCATCTTGGATTTCATTATTCTACCTTAACAACTTTTTGAAGACGTCAGAAACCAACAATTTGAGGCCAAAACCAATCGAATAGAACACCAATTTTCTTTGCCACAGGCTTTTTGATTTGAATTCTCAATTTTTGTTTGGTCTCCAGCCTCCATTTTGAGCCGCCATTATGAAATTTACCAAAAGGCCAGAACTTTTTTGATAATCACGTCCGATGGGCTTTCTATATTGAACAAATTCAATACTTCGTCAGACAACAGTCATACGCATTTTAAAACAGTTTTTATGGCGTTGTCGTTGACTTTAGGAAGGAAATACATCCAACCTTTTTTGTAGAGAATTTAATGCTCTATCTTTTTTGTTTCAAATATTTTTGAAGACAATTGGGGCTAATGTTTTTTAGTAATGGACGGATGGACGGATGGATCTGCGCCAAAATCTAATCAGATCTAAGTTATGCCAAGACACGTATTTTAACAGAAAATTGATGTAGATACGCTTATCCGTACGTGAATTATCGTGAGACAAAAAAACGGGACGTACTGACATAAGTACTTTGGGCTTCTTAGGGTCTGAAATGTCGACATTTGATGAAAAACTATAGGGTAATTTCTATGCCCGAGGTGACCAAATTCAATACTTCGTTCAGACCGAACGTCTGGGTCGAAGTAGTGCCATTCGTCAATGTTAGGTGGATACACGGTGTCACAAAGACATATAATAGAATAAGGCAGCACTATTTTTAGGAGAATGTGAAAATTGACATACAAGATTTCATACGTAATTGGTTGGACTGTCAGTTAAAAAAAATAGTTCGTGTAAAAACAAAGAATCATATGGTTATCCCTGACACACCTCGGACAGCTTTTGATAAGATAGCTTTAGATATCGTAGGACCTTTACCAAAAACTAGTTCAGGAAACGAATACATATTTACGATGCAGGACGCGCCGCTTACTAAATACTCAGTATATTTCGCGCTAGAAAATGCAACCGCAGAAACTATACCGGATGCTTTTATTAAAAATTTCATACGTGAATTGGGAGCCCCTAGACTGATTTTAACTGATCAAGGTAGAAATTTTCTTAGTATACTGATGAAAAGAGTTTCAAAGAAAGTCAGAATAATAAATTGTCAAACTACAGCCTTTCATACACAATCGAATAGATCACTGGAACGTTCCTACCATGTCCTATGCCAATATCTAAAACAGTATGCTGATAGTGAAAATTAATGGGACGAATTGAGTTCGCCATGTTCTCTAATAACACGAAAGTAGCACACACCATATGAATTATTAGTCGGTAAATTAGTTCCACCGTGTAACAATTTCTATTTTCCTCCGAATCATATATAAAAACTCTATAACCATTCCGAAAGAAAATTACATTATTTGTTTACATAAATTTTATATTCTTGAACATGGTAAATTAGGGGTTAAATCATGATGGTACTAATTCTAAGAAAATTTTTGATAAGGTTAGTTATGATGACTTAAATTTATTATATAAAACAACACATAAATTTAGTTAAGGTTGATTGGTACTCAACATACAAATTATACATCATCATACGTTATACATAAGTCATCTTGTAAGACATTATTCATATTCGTTAACATTAATTATTATAATAATATTCGGTCAAATTATCGTATAACTACTAGTGCATATTGCGATTGAATAACAAAAATAATCGTTCGATTTCCTTTCTACTAAATTAAAATAAGTCAAATCTAATTAATCAAAATTATATGTCCAAACTTGAGCATAACCGTCATTTTTTAATTTAATTTCTTTAGCGTTTATAAAAACCAAACAATCATTATGTTACAAGCATTGACAAACGTAATATGAAAATCTTATTATCATTACATGAACAAATTCTATTCGACATAAACAAAACATCGAATAAAACCCAACTATTATCGATACCATTTTATACATAATCCGAGGTACGCATGTCATTAAACAATAATAAAATTCGATTTAGAGGCGAAACGAATCAAAATCATAAATATATTAAAATAATTCAAAAATGTCTTGATAACGTTATTTTCTTGAAAATGAGAGGAAAGAGAGAGTAATAACGGTTGTCGCTTACGTGGTGCGCCGCTTCGGTAATTTTCACCTGTTATAAATTGAATCGAAAGACGTCCAACTTTCCACCAACATTAGGTTTGTCGGTTAAGACCTTTCCTCAAGCCTTCATGGAAATTCCAGCCAACCATGAAATTAATAGATTCCAACATTTGGAGTTCTTGATCCCACAATCGAAGTGATCCTCACAGAATGCCATTAATTATAGAATTGATCACACGTGATTGATCGAAGTCGATGAAGATCTCACGTTGTACTTCTTCCTTCCACACGTGGTATTCGACGCCATTGACCCTTGATCTCGCAATGGTACAAATCTGCGTTGTCGATTGAAATTCACCTCCAAGATACGGTAGAATATGAATTCACCGTTGCAATCGAGTCCATGGCCGTGATCACGACAATTCCAGTGAATATTTCCCAAAATGGCACTCCGAACAAATCTCCGACGTGAGAAGTGAAGCGCTTCGAATAGCAGAGGACTCGTGTCTGTCTCCTCGCGACCGATGCGGTGCCTCATCTAGCTCCAGCTCGCCGCCATGTTGTGACGTAGTTGCGGACTGAATTTCTGCGCCTCTACCGATTCGTAGCATATCGATAGATACACGACCACACGATGCTCTCTCTCTCTCTCTCTCTCTCTCATATAAATACTTATAACTTTACATAGATATATACAAACTAAACGCTACAACCGATATCAAGTGATAACGTCCTGCAGATACCCATTCCGATGCCTATAACCAATATTTATCCGACCTTGTGACAAAGCTGCATAATATTCAGCAAATAGCAAGGAACAATTTGCAAAATTCTAAACTAAAGTCAAAGGAATATTATGAGAAACATAAAATCCTCTTAGTTCGAAGCCAGGAGATTTCGAATTTTTACTTAAGGGAGGAAAAATTCACAAACTACAAGATCAGTACACAGTGCCTCACGAAGTCTTAGAAATAATAAATAAGCAAAATATTAAGATTAATGTCAAGAATAGAAATAAAAATAAATAGAAACCTATGATTGTTAACGTCAATAGATAAAAAAGATCTTTTATAAAACTCTAGATAACGAATAAATCAGAAAATATGTATATGTACATTAGGGTTCACCTTAGTGTAAAAAAGAACAATTCTTTTTTTCAGGAGACGTTCCCGATTACAAGATGATGCTTTCAATAATTTTGCTGATTTCGATAGCTCACAGTGCGGATTTAATAGGTTACGATGGGACAGTCCGAAATTAAATATCACAACCTTATCATTAGTAGACATTGGCGAATGTGATATACCGAAACCTAGAGTGAATCATACTATGCCGTATTCACAATTGTTACTATTAGCGGAATATGTAAACACACCGGCAATACAATGTAAGATTAAAATTAAGCGCTTTATTAATAATTGTGGAATGCACTCACACACGTCCGCTGTTACCAAGAGAATAATGGAATATATCTTAGAACTAAGTAATGAACAATGTCGTAAAATCCATGATACAAATACACTAACATTAGGTAATACAATTATATCCGAATTAAAAATAGGACAGCTAAATATTAGTAGTATAATGCTCGCTGGTTCACTTACTTCCGATGGAACTTATAATGGCGCGTATTATTCCGATCCATATGGTTCATGGAATCATGTAATTGTTCAAGTCGTAGTAGAAATAATATTATTTAAGCATTCAATATCTCTTAATTTAAAAACCGGGCGTGTGCATTTAAAATCAGGAACTACTTGTTTAATCAGCGAAGGATCATATTTTGATTTAGAAAGAGATTACACCTACTAGGACCTCATAGAAAAAGATACGGGCGATTTAACTAAATACGATGTCCTGTGTGAAGGAATAGCTTCCCGTATGGAAGACCTTAATGATGTCAAAGCACCAATAATAATAATAACCGTAGAAACGGAAGACATTACTTTTGCTTTGACACTCAAAACCCAGCGAAAATTATGCGGCTATCAAATATTCCAAACTGAACACCCGAAATTATTCGTACCTCCGTTTTCAGAAGGTCGCTCGATTGTAAGAAATTATAAAAAAATAAAAGTAGACAACGCAGACATATCCACTTATGTTATATAGGAAATTTATGTATGTAGAAAAAAATATCCGCAATGAGTTTAAAAACATTGTATTACGATATCTTAGTGCAGCGTTGCAATTTAGAACTACAAGTTTTGACGGATTATTCATTGCCGTCAACAGTCCATACAAATTCGCTTTTAACATAATGAAAGGTCCAGGGTTTATGGCTATGACCGCCGGCGAGGTAGTGCATGTAATAAAATGAATTCCAGTGGAAGTCAAAGTGCGTCAAACTAATGGGCACTATACCGACATTCCCGTTACACGGGGAATCCAATTTTTTTTTTTAAACCAAGGACACATATTCTAGTATAATGAGGTACGCAAGTAATGTGCAATTTAGCAGCACCACCTATGTACACCCACGTTCAGAATATCTGTCCAAGTAATTTACGTCTACTTGAGAAAATGGCAACAGCGCGTCAGTGATTTACTGAATGCACTACAAACTATACCCCCTAGGGATACGATGAGACACATATAGGGACCCACAGTCATCCGTATTACTCGCGCTATTACTATGTATTTTCCTACCGGTCTCTCTCTCTCTCTCTCTCCCTCATGATTACGTTGTCTTCACCTGGGACAATAACAATGCTCCAATTCATCCCAGGGGACGATCTCCGCCAACCCCATTATCGTCGACATGCTTATCAGGTTAGTTCTGAATTAAATATATTATCCAGGCACTTTTTATTTATTTATTTATTAAGCATAAGGGGGCGAGACAGTCCCTAACCCTAATCTTAAAAAATTGAAATTAAAAAACAATAAAAATACTACATAAAGTAGTGAAAAACTAATAAAATTTAAAAAAAAAGAAAAAAACGGTAATGTATATACGCATAAAAGTATGCAAATATATCCACATTTGATTCTGTTTGATATAGGAATGTATTGATTTGGGGTTATGTTTTTGTTGAAGAACCTGACAGACCAGCACATCTGGCTGCTTCAGCGTTGAATAGCTGAAGGAACCATCTGAGCATTTGGCATTCAGGAATTGTGGCAGAAGACGGCTTCACCAGGTTACAGTCAGGTTAGTTCCTCAATTAGTTATTTCAATATATGTTTAAAAAGAATGTGATTCTTGGTGGATGCTTTATTTTACAGCACCCAGGAAGCAGATCAGGAACAACCAGGGAAAGGATGAATCTGCAGGGAGTGCCCGGACAACGTAGTCGACTACTTCTCCGCAAGAAGAAAAAGTTCCAGTAGTGAGGATAAGTGACATACATGTGAGGCGATAATAAATTTGTGAAAAGATTATGTAAGTAAATTTGACATTTTTGAACGTGCGAAGGGAACCCGAGGGAAGTAAATTTAACTTTTTTGATCCTACGAGGAAGAATCAAGGGAGGTAAATTCGACTTTTTTTGAACATGCAAGTGGGACCCAAGGGAAGTAAATTTAACTTTTTTGATCCTACGAGCAAGAGCCGAGGGAAGTAAATTAGCCTTTTTTGAACATGCGTGTGGGACCCGAGGGAAGTAAATTTAACTTTTTTGATCATAGGAGGAAGAACCGTGGGACGTAAATTGAACTTTTTTGATCCTACAGGGAAGAACCGAGGGAAGTACATTCGACTTTTTTGAACATGCGAGGGAGAACCGAGGAAAGTCGTAGGATCAAAAAAGTTAAATTTACTTCCCTCGGGTCCCACTTGCATGTTCAAAAAAAGTCGAATTTACCTCCCTTGGTTCTTCCTCGTAGGATCAAAAAAGTTAAATTTACTTCCATCGGGTCCCACTCGCATGTTGAAAAAATTCGAATTTACTTCCCTCGGTTCTTCCCTGTAGTACCAAAAAAGTTCAATTTACGTCCCACGGTTCCTCCTCGTAGGATCAAAAAAGTTAAATTTACTTCCCTCGGGTCCCACTTGCATGTTCAAAAAAAGTCGAATTTACCTCCCTTGGTTCTTCCTCGTAGGATCAAAAAAGTTAAATTTACTTCCATCGGGTCCCACTCGCATGTTCAAAAAATTCGAATTTACTTCCCTCGGTTCTTCCCTGTAGTATCAAAAAAGTTCAATTTACGTCCCACGGTTCTTCCTCGTAGGATCAAAAAAGTTAAATTTACTTCCCTCGGGTCCCACTCGCATGTTCAAAAAATTCAAATTTACTTCCCTCGGTTCTTCCCTGTAGTATCAAAAAAGTTCAATTTACGTCCCACGGTTCTTCCTCGTAGGATCAAAAAAGTTAAATTTACTTCCCTCGGGACCCACTTGCATGTTCAAAAAAAGTCGAATTTACCTCCCTTGGTTCTTCCTCGTAGGATCAAAAATGTTAAATTTACTTCCATCGGGTCCCACTCGCATGTTCAAAAAATTCGAATTTACTTCCCTCGGTTCTTCCCTGTAGTATCAAAAAAGTTCAATTTACGTCCCACAGTTCTTCCTCGTAGGATCAAAAAAGTTAAATTTATTTCCCTTGGGTCCCACTTGCATGTTCAAAAAAAGTCGAATTTACCTCCCTGGGTTCTTCCGCGTAGGATCAAAAATGTTAAATTTACTTTCATCGGGTCCCACTCGCATGTTCAAAAAAAGTCGAATTTACCTCCCTTGGTTCTTCCTCGTAGGATCAAAAAAGTTAAATTTACGTCCCTTGCGTTCCACTTGCATGTTCAAAAAAAGTCGAATTTACCTCCCTTGGTTCTTCCTCGTAGGATCAAAAATGTTAAATTTACTTCCCTCGGTTCTTCCCTGTAGTATCAAAAAAGTTCAATTTACGTCCCACGGTTCTTCCTCGTAGGATCAAAAAAGTTAAATTTACTTCCCTCGGGTCCCACTCGCATGTTCAAAAAATTCAAATTTACTTCCCTCGGTTCTTCCCTGTATTATCAAAAAAGTTCAATTTACGTCCCACGGTTCTTCCTCGTAGGATCAAAAAAGTTAAATTTACTTCCCTCGGGTCCCACTTGCATGTTCAAAAAAAGTCGAATTTACCTCCCTTGGTTCTTCCTCGTAGGATCAAAAATGTTAAATTTACTTCCATCGGGTCCCACTCGCATGTTCAAAAAATTCGAATTTACTTCCCTCGGTTCTTCCCTGTAGTATCAAAAAAGTTCAATTTACGTCCCACAGTTCTTCCTCGTAGGATCAAAAAAGTTAAATTTACTTCCCTTGGGTCCCACTTGCATGTTCAAAAAAAGTCGAATTTACCTCCCTTGGTTCTTCCTCGTAGGATCAAAAATGTTAAATTTACTTCCATCGGGTCCCACTCGCATGTTCAAAAAATTCGAATTTACTTCCCTCGGTTCTTCCCTGTAGTATCAAAAAAGTTCAATTTACGTCCCACAGTTCTTCCTCGTAGGATCAAAAAAGTTAAATTTACTTCCCTTGGGTTCCACTTGCATGTTCAAAAAAAGTCGAATTTACCTCCCTTGGTTCTTCCTCGTAGGATCAAAAATGTTAAATTTACTTTCATCGGGTCCCACTCGCATGTTCAAAAAATTCGAATTTACTTCACTCGGTTCTTCCCTGTAGTATCAAAAAAGTTAAATTTACTTCCCTTGGGTCCCACTTGCATGTTCAACAAAAATCGAATTTACCTCCCTTGGTTCTTCCTCGTAGGATCAAAAAAGTTAAATTTACTTCCCTTGGGCCCACTTGCATGTTCAAAAAAAGTCGAATTTACCTCCCTTGGTTCTTCCTCGTAGGATCAAAAAAGTTCAATTTACTTCCCTTGGGTCCACTTGCATGTTCAAAAAAAGTCGAATTTACCTCCCTTGGTTCTTCCTCGGAGGATCAAAAAAGTTAAATTTTCTTCCCTTGGGTCCCACACGCATGTTCAAAAAAGGCTAATTTACTTCCCTCGGCTCTTCCTCGTAGGATCAAAAAAGTTCAATTTACGTCCCACGGTTCTTCCTCGAAGGATCAAAAAAGTTAAATTTACTTCCCTCGGGTCCCACACGCATGTTAAAAAAAGGCTAATTTACTTCCCTCGGCTCTTCCTCGTAGGATCAAAAATGTTAAATTTACTTCCCTCGGGTCCCACTCGCATATTCAAAAAGGGCGTATTTACTTCCCTCGGTTCTTCCCTGTAGGATCAAAAAAGTTCAATTAACGTCCCACGGTTCTTCCTCTTTGAATCAAAAAAGTTAATTTACTTCCATCGGGTCCCACTCGCATGTTCAAAAAATTCGAATTTACTTTCCTCGGTTCTTCCCTGTAGTATCAAAAAAGATCAATTTACGTCCCACAGTTCTTCCTCGTAGGATCAAAAAAGTTAAATTTACTTCCCTCGGGTCCCACAGGCATGTTCAAAAAAGGCTAATTTACTTCCCTCGGTTCTTCCTCGTAGGATCAAAAATGTTAAATTTACTTCCATCGGGTCCCACTCGCATGTTCAAAAAATTCGAATTTACTTCCCTCGGTTCTTCCCTGTAGGATCAAAAAAGTTCAATTTACGTCCCACGGTTCTTCCTCGTAGAATCAAAAAAGTTAAATTTACTTCCCTCGGTTCTTCCCTGTAGTATTAAAAAAGTTCAATTTACGTCCCACGGTTCTTCCTCGTAGGATCAAAAAAGTTAAATTCACTTCTCTCGGGTCCCACACGCATGTTCAAAAAAGGCTAATTTACTTCCCTCGGCTCTTCCTCGTAGGATCAAAAATGTTAAATTTACTTCCATCGGGTCCCACTCGCATGTTCAAAAAATTCGAATTTACTTCCCTCGGTTCTTCCCTGTAGTATCAAAAAAGTTCAATTTACGTCCCACAGTTCTTCCTCGTAGGATCAAAAAAGTTAAATTTACTTCCCTTGGGTCCCACTTGCATGTTCAAAAAAAGTCGAATTTACCTCCCTTGGTTCTTCCTCGTAGGATCAAAAATGTTAAATTTACTTCCATCGGGTCCCACTCGCATGTTCAAAAAATTCGAATTTACTTCCCTCGGTTCTTCCCTGTAGTATCAAAAAAGTTCAATTTACGTCCCACAGTTCTTCCTCGTAGGATCAAAAAAGTTAAATTTACTTCCCTTGGGTCCCACTTGCATGTTCAAAAAAAGTCGAATTTACCTCCCTTGGTTCTTCCTCGTAGGATCAAAAATGTTAAATTTACTTCCATCGGGTCCCACTCGCATGTTCAAAAAATTCGAATTTACTTCCCTCGGTTCTTCCCTGTAGTATCAAAAAAGTTCAATTTACGTCCCACGGTTCTTCCTCGTAGGATCAAAAAAGTTAAATTTACTTCCCTCGGGTCCCACTCGCATGTTCAAAAAATTCGAATTTACTTCCCTCGGTTCTTCCCTGTAGTATCAAAAAAGTTCAATTTACCTCCCTTGGTTCTTCCTCGTAGGATCAAAAAAGTTCAATTTACGTCCCACAGTTCTTCCTCGTAGGATCAAAAAAGTTAAATTTACGTCCCTTGCGTTCCACTTGCATGTTCAAAAAAAGTCGAATTTACCTCCCTTGGTTCTTCCTCGTAGGATCAAAAATGTTAAATTTACTTCCATCGGGTCCCACTCGCATGTTCAAAAAATTCGAATTTACTTCCCTCGGTTCTTCCCTGTAGTATCAAAAAGGTTCAATTTACGTCCCACAGTTCTTCCTCGTAGGATCAAAAAAGTTAAATTTACTTCCCTTGGGTCCCACTTGCATGTTCAAAAAAATCGAATTTACCTCCGTTGGTTCTTCCTCGTAGGATCAAAAAAGTTAAATTTACTTCCCTCGGGTCCCACTTGCATGTTCAAAAAAAGTCGAATTTACCTCCCTTGGTTCTTCCTCGTAGGATCAAAAATGTTAAATTTACTTCCATCGGGTCCCACTCGCATGTTCAAAAAATTCGAATTTACTTCCCTCGGTTCTTCCCTGTAGTATCAAAAAAGTTCAATTTACGTCCCACGGTTCTTCCTCGTAGGATCAAAAAAGTTAAATTTACTTCCCTCGGGTCCCACTCGCATGTTCAAAAAATTCGAATTTACTTCCCTCGGTTCTTCCCTGTAGTATCAAAAAAGTTCAATTTACGTCCCACGGTTCTTCCTCGTAGGATCAAAAATGTTAAATTTACTTCCATCGGGTCCCACTCGCATGTTCAAAAAATTCGAATTTACTTCCCTCGGTTCTTCCCTGTAGTATCAAAAAAGTTCAATTTACGTTCTTCCTCGTAGGATCAAAAAAGTTAAATTTACTTCCCTTGGGTCCCACTTGCATGTTCCAGAAAAGTCGAATTTACCTCCCTTGGTTCTTCCCTGTAGTATCAAAAAAGTTCAATTTACGTCCCACAGTTCTTCCTCGTAGGATCAAAAATGTTAAATTTACTTCCATCGGGTCCCACTCGCATGTTCAAAAAATTCGAATTTACTTCCCTCGGTTCTTCCCTGTAGTATCAAAAAAGTTCAATTTACGTCCCACGGTTCTTCCTCGTAGGATCAAAAAAGTTAAATTTACTTCCCTTGGGTCCCACTTGCATGTTCAAAAAAAGTCGAATTTACCTCCCTTGGTTCTTCCTCGTAGGATCAAAAAAGTTAAATTTACTTCCCTCGGGTCCCACTCGCATGTTCAAAAAATTCAAATTTACTTCCCTCGGTTCTTCCCTGTAGTATCAAAAAAGTTCAATTTACGTCCCACGGTTCTTCCTCGTAGGATCAAAAAAGTTAAATTTACTTCCCTCGGGTCCCACTCGCATGTTCAAAAAATTCGAATTTACTTCCCTCGGTTCTTCCCTGTAGTATCAAAAAAGTTCAATTTACGTCCCACAGTTCTTCCTCGTAGGATCAAAAATGTTAAATTTACTTCCATCGGGTCCCACTTGAATGTTCAAAAAAAGTCGAATTTACTTCCCTTGGTTCTTCCTCGTAGGATCAAAAATGTTAAATTTACTTCCATCGGGTCCCACTCGCATGTTCAAAAAATTCGAATTTACTTCCCTCGGTTCTTCCCTGTAGTATCAAAAAAGTTCAATTTACGTCCCTTGGTTCTTCCTCGTAGGATCAAAAAAGTTAAATTTACTTCCCTCGGGACCCACTTGCATGTTCAAAAAAAGTCGAATTTACGTCCCACGGTTCTTCCTCGTAGGATCAAAAAAGTTAAATTTACTTCCCTCGGGTCCCACTCGCATGTTCAAAAAATTCGAATTTACTTCCCTCGGTTCTTCCCTGTAGTATCAAAAAAATTCAATTTACGTCCCACGGTTCTTCCTCGTAGGATCAAAAAAGTTAAATTTACTTCCCTCGGGTCCCACTCGCATGTTCAAAAAATTCGAATTTACTTCCCTCGGCTCTTCCCTGTAGTATCAAAAAAGTTCAATTTACGTCCCACGGTTCTTCCTCGTAGGATCAAAAAATTTAAATTTACTTCCCTCGGGTCCCACTCGCATGTTCAAAAAAAGTCGAATTTACCTCCCTTGGTTCTTCCTCGTAGGATCAAAAATGTTAAATTTACTTCCATCGGGTCCCACTCGCATGTTCAAAAAATTCGAATTTACTTCCCTCGGTTCTTCCCTGTAGTATCAAAAAAGTTCAATTTACGTCCGACGGTTCTTCCTCGTAGGATCAAAAAAGTTAAATTTACTTTCATCGGGTCCCACTCGAATGTGCAAAAAATTCGAATTTACTTCCCTCGGTTCTTCCCTGTAGTATCAAAAAAGTTCAATTTACGTCCCACGGTTCTTCCTCGTAGGATCAAAAAAGTTAAATTTACTTCCCTCGGGTCCCACTCGCATGTTCAAAAAATTCGAATTTACTTCCCTCGGTTCTTCCCTGTAGTATCAAAAAAGTTCAATTTACGTCCCACGGTTCTTCCTCGTAGGATCAAAAAAGTTAAATTTACTTCCCTCGGGTCCCACTCGCATGTTCAAAAAATTCGAATTTACTTCCCTCGGTTCTTCCCTGTAGTATCAAAAAAGTTCAATTTACGTCCCACGGTTCTTCCTCGTAGGATCAAAAAAGTTAAATTTACTTCCCTCGGGACCCACTTGCATGTTCAAAAAAAGTCGAATTTACCTCCCTCGGTTCTTCCTCGTAGGATCAAAAATGTTAAATTTACTTCCATCGGGTCCCACTCGCATGTTCAAAAAATTCGAATTTACTTCCCTCGGTTCTTCCCTGTAGTATCAAAAAAGTTCAATTTACGTCCCACGGTTCTTCCTCGTAGGATCAAAAAAGTTAAATTTACTTCCCTCGGGTCCCACTCGCATGTTCCAAAAATTCGAATTTACTTCCCTCGGTTCTTCCTCGTAGGATCAAAAATGTTAAATTTACTTCCATCGGGTCCCACTCGCATGTTCAAAAAATTCGAATTTACTTCCCTCGGTTCTTCCCTGTAGTATCAAAAAAGTTCAATTTACGTCCCACAGTTCTTCCTCGTCGGATCAAAAAAGTTAAATTTACTTCCCTTGGGTTCCACTTGCATGTTCAAAAAAAGTCGAATTTACCTCCCTTGGTTCTTCCTCGTAGGTCAAAAATGTTAAATTTACTTCCATCGGGTCCCACTTGCATGTTCAAAAAAAGTCGAATTTACCTCCCTTGGTTCTTCCTCGTAAGATCAAAAAAGTTAAATTTACTTCCCTCGGGTCCCACTTGCATGTTCAAAAAAAGTCGAATTTACCTCCCTTGGTTCTTCCTCGTAGGATCAAAAAAGTTAAATTTACTTTCATCGGGTCCCACTCGCATGTTCAAAAAATTCGAATTTACTTCACTCGGTTCTTCCCTGTAGTATCAAAAAAGTTCAATTTACGTCCCACAGTTCTTCCTTGTAGGATCAAAAAAGTTAAATTTACTTCCCTTGGGTCCCACTTGCATGTTCAAAAAAAGTCGAATTTACCTCCCTTGGTTCTTCCTCGTAGGTCAAAAATGTTAAATTTACTTCCATCGGGTCCCACTCGCATGTTCAAAAAATTCGAATTTACTTCCCTCGGTTCTTCCCTGTAGTACCAAAAAAGTTCAATTTACGTCCCACGGTTCCTCCTCGTAGGATCAAAAAAGTTAAATTTACTTCCCTTGGGTCCCACTAGCATGTTCAAAAAAAGTCGAATTTACCTCCCTTGGTTCTTCCTCGTAGGATCAATAATGTTAAATTTACTTCCATCGGGTCCCACTCGCATGTTCAAAAAATTCGAATTTACTTACCTCGGTTCTTCCCTGTAGTATCAAAAAAGTTCAATTTACGTCCCACGGTTCTTCCTTGTAGGATCAAAAAAGTTAAATATACTTGCCTTGGGTCCCACACGCATGTTCAAAAAATCGTAATTTACTTCCCTCGGCTCTTCCTCGTAGGATCAAAAATGTTAAATTTACTTCCATCGGGTCCCACTCGCATGTTCAAAAAATTCGAATTTACTTCCCTCGGTTCTTCCCTGTAGTATCAAAAAAGTTCAATTTACGTCCCACAGTTCTTCCTCGTAGGATCAAAAAAGTTAAATTTATTTCCCTTGGGTCCCACTTGCATGTTCAAAAAAAGTCGAATTTACCTCCCTGGGTTCTTCCGCGTAGGATCAAAAATGTTAAATTTACTTCCATCGGGTCCCACTCGCATGTTCAAAAAATTCGAATTTACTTCCCTCGGTTCTTCCCTGTAGTATCAAAAAAGTTCAATTTACGTCCCACGGTTCTTCCTCGTAGGATCAAAAAAGTTAAATTTAATTCCCTCGGTTCTTCCCTATAGTATCAAAAAAGTTGAATTTACGTCCCACTGTTCTTCCTCGTAGGATCAAAAAAGTTAAATTTACTTGCCTTGGGGCCTACACGCATGTTCAAAAAAAGTCGAATTTACCTCCCTTGGTTCTTCCTCGTAGGACCAAAAAAGTTAAATTTACTGCTCTCGGGTCCCACAAGCATGTTCAAAAAAGGCTAATTTACTTCCCTCGGCTCTTCCTCGTAGGATCAAAAATGTTAAATTTACTTCCATCGGGTCCCACTCGCATGTTCAAAAAATTCGAATTTACTTCCCTCGGTTCTTCCCTGTAGTATCAAAAAAGTTCAATTTACGTCCCACGGTTCTTCCTCGTAGGATCAAAAATGTTAAATTTACTTCCCTTGGGTCGCACTTGCATGTTCAAAAAAAGTCGAATTTACCCTCTTGGTTCTTCCTCGTAGGATCAAAAATGTTAAATTTACTTCCATCGGGTCCCACTCGCATGTTCAAAAAATTCGAATTTACTTCCCTCGGTTCTTCCCTGCAGTATCAAAAAAGTTCAATTTACGTCCGACGGTTCTTCCTCGTAGGATCAAAAAAGTTAAATTTACTTCCCTTGGGTCCCACTTGCATGTACAAAAAATTCGAATTTACTTCCCTCGGTTCTTCCCTGTAGTATCAAAAAAGTTCAATTTACGTCCCACGGTTCTTCCTCGTAGGATCAAAAAAGTTAAATTTACTTCCCTCGGGTCCCACTCGCATGTTCAAAAAATTCGAATTTACTTCCCTCGGTTCTTCCCTGTAGTATCAAAAAAGTTCAATTTACGTCCCACGGTTCTTCCTCGTAGGATCAAAAAAGTTAAATTTACTTCCCTCGGGTCCCACTCGCATGTTCAAAAAATTCGAATTTACTTCCCTCGGTTCTTCCCTGTAGTATCAAAAAAGTTCAATTTACGTCCCACGGTTCTTCCTCGTAGGATCAAAAAAGTTAAATTTACTTCCCTCGGGTCCCACTCGCATGTTCAAAAAATTCGAATTTACTTCCCTCGGTTCTTCCCTGTAGTATCAAAAAAGTTCAATTTACGTCCCACGGTTCTTCCTCGTAGGATCAAAAAAGTTAAATTTACTTCCCTCGGGTCCCACTCGCATGTTCAAAAAATTCGAATTTACTTCCCTCGGTTCTTCCCTGTAGTATCAAAAAAGTTCAATTTACGTCCCACGGTTCTTCCTCGTAGGATCAAAAAAGTTAAATTTACTTCCCTCGGGTCCCACTCGCATGTTCAAAAAATTCGAATTTACTTCCCTCGGTTCTTCCCTGTAGTATCAAAAAAGTTCAATTTACGTCCCACAGTTCTTCCTCGTAGGATCAAAAAAGTTAAATTTACTTCCCTCGGGTCCCACTCGCATGTTCAAAAAATTCGAATTTACTTTCCTCGGTTCTTCCCTGTATGATCAAAAAAGTTAAATTTACTTCCCTCGGTTCTTCCCTGTAGTATCAAAAAAGTTCAATTTACGTCCCACAGTTCTTCCTCGTAGGATCAAAAATGTTAAATTTACTTCCCCCGGGTCCCACTTGAATGTTCAAAAAAAGTCGAATTTACTTCCCTTGGTTCTTCCTCGTAGGATCAAAAATGTTAAATTTACTTCCATCGGGTCCCACTCGCATGTTCAAAAAATTCGAATTTACTTCCCTCGGTTCTTCCCTGTAGTATCAAAAAAGTTCAATTTACGTCCCACGGTTCTTCCTCGTAGGATCAAAAAAGTTAAATTTACTTCCCTCGGGTCCCACACGCATGTTCAAAAAAGGCTAATTTACTTCCCTCGGCTCTTCCTCCTAGGATCAAAAATGTTAAATTTACTTCCCTCGGTTCTTCCCTGTAGTATCAAAAAAGTTCAATTTACGTCCCACGGTTCTTCCTCGTAGGATCAAAAAAGTTAAATTTACTTCCCTCGGGACCCACTTGCATGTTCAAAAAAAGTCGAATTTACCTCCCTTGGTTCTTCCTCGTAGGATCAAAAATGTTAAATTTACTTCCATCGGGTCCCACTCGCATGTTCAAAAAATTCGAATTTACTTCCCTCGGTTCTTCCCTGTAGTATCAAAAAAGTTCAATTTACGTCCCACGGTTCTTCCTCGTAGGATCAAAAAAGTTAAATTTACTTCCCTCGGGTCCCACACGCATGTTCAAAAAAGTCGAATTTACTTCCCTCGGTTCTTCCTCGTAGGATCAAAAATGTTAAATTTACTTCCATCGGGTCCCACTCGCATGTTCAAAAAATTCGAATTTACTTCCCTCGGTTCTTCCCTGTAGTATCAAAAAAGTTCAATTTACGTCCCACGGTTCTTCCTCGTAGGATCAAAAAAGTTAAATTTACTTCCCTCGGGTCCCACTCGCATGTTCAAAAAATTCGAATTTACTTCCCTCGGTTCTTCCCTGTAGTATCAAAAAAGTTCAATTTACGTCCCACGGTTCTTCCTCGTAGGATCAAAAAAGTTAAATTTACTTCCCTCGGGTCCCACTTGCATGTTCAAAAAAAGTCGAATTTACCTCCCTTGGTTCTTCCTCGTAGGATCAAAAATGTTAAATTTACTTCCATCGGGTCCCACTCGCATGTTCAAAAAATTCGAATTTACTTCCCTCGGTTCTTCCCTGTAGTATCAAAAAAGTTCAATTTACGTCCCACGGTTCTTCCTCGTAGGATCAAAAAAGTTAAATTTACTTCCCTCGGGTCCCACACGCATGTTCAAAAAAAGTCGAATTTACCTCCCTTGGTTCTTCCTCGTAGGATCAAAAATGTTAAATTTACTTCCATCGGGTCCCACTCGCATGTTCAAAAAATTCGAATTTACTTCCCTCGGTTCTTCCCTGTAGTATCAAAAAAGTTCAATTTACGTCCCACGGTTCTTCCTCGTAGGATCAAAAAAGTTAAATTTACTTCCCTCGGGTCCCACACGCATGTTCAAAAAAAGTCGAATTTACCTCCCTTGGTTCTTCCTCGTAGGATCAAAAAAGTTAAATTTACTTCCCTTGGGTCCCACTCGCATGTTCAAAAAAAGTCGAATTTACCTCCCTTGGTTCTTCCTCGTAGGATCAAAAATGTTAAATTTACTTCCATCGGGTCCCACTCGCATGTTCAAAAAATTCGAATTTACTTCCCTCGGTTCTTCCCTGTAGTATCAAAAAAGTTCAATTTACGTCCCACGGTTCTTCCTCGTAGGATCAAAAAAGTTAAATTTACTTCCCTTGGGTCCCTCTAGCATGTTCAAAAAAAGTCGAATTTACGTCCCTCGGTTCTTCCTCGTAGGATCAAAAATGTTAAATTTACTTCCATCGGGTCCCACTCGCATGTTCAAAAAATTCGAATTTACTTCCCTCGGTTCTTCCCTGTAGTATCAAAAAAGTTCAATTTACGTCCCACGGTTCTTCCTCGTAGGATCAAAAAAGTTAAATTTACTTCCCTCGGGTCCCACTCGCATGTTCAAAAAATTCGAATTTACTTCCCTCGGTTCTTCCCTGTAGTATCAAAAAAGTTCAATTTACGTCCCACGGTTCTTCCTCGTAGGATCAAAAAAGTTAAATTTACTTCCCTCGGGTCCCACTCGCATGTTCAAAAAATTCGAATTTACTTCCCTCGGTTCTTCCCTGTAGTATCAAAAAAGTTCAATTTACGTCCCACGGTTCTTCCTCGTAGGATCAAAAAAGTTAAATTTACTTCCCTCGGGTCCCACTTGCATGTTCAAAAAAAGTCGAATTTACTTCCCTTGGTTCTTCCTCGTAGGATCAAAAATGTTAAATTTACTTCCATCGGGTCCCACTCGCATGTTCAAAAAATTCGAATTTACTTCCCTCGGTTCTTCCCTGTAGTATCAAAAAAGTTCAATTTACGTCCCACGGTTCTTCCCCGTAGGATCAAAAAAGTTAAATTTACTTCCCTCGGGTCCCACACGCATGTTCAAAAAAGGCTAATTTACTTCCCTCGGCTCTTCCTCGTAGAATCAATAATGTTAAATTTACTTCCCTCGGTTCTTCCCTGTAGTATCAAAAATGTTCAATTTACGTCTCACGGTTCTTCCTTGTAGGATCAAAAAAGTTAAATTTACTTCCCTTGGGTCCCACTTGCATGTTCAAAAAAAAGTCGGATTTACATCCCTTGGTTCTTCCTCGTAGGATCAAAAATGTTCAATTTACTTCCATCGGGTCCGACTCGCATGTTAAAAAAATTCGAATTTACTTCCCTCGGTTCTTCCCTGTAGTATCAAAAAAGTTCAATTTACGTCCCACGGTTCTTCCCCGTAGGATCAAAAAAGTTAAATTTACTTCCCTCGGGTCCCACACGCATGTTCAAAAAAGGCTAATTTACTTCCCTCGGCTCTTCCTCGTAGGATCAAAAATGTTAAATTTACTTCCATCGGGTCCCACTCGCATGTTCAAGAAATTCGAATATACTTCCCTCGGTTCTTCCCTGTAGTATCAAAAAAGTTTAATTTACGTCCCAAAGTTCTTCCTCGTAGGATCAAAAAAGTTAAATTTACTTCCCTTGGGTCCCACTCGCATGTTCAAAAAATTCGAATTTACTTCCCTCGGTTCTTCCCTGTAGTATCAAAAAAGTTCAATTTACGTCCCACGGTTCTTCCTCGTAGGATCAAAAAAGTTAAATTTACTTCCCTTGGGTCCCACTTGCATGTTCAAAAAAAGTCGAATTTACCTCCCTTGGTTCTTCCTTGTAGGATCAAAAAAGTTAAATTTACTTCCCTTGGGTCCCACTTGCATGTTCAAAAAAAGTCGGATTTACATCCCTTGGTTCTTCCTCGTAGGATCAAAAATGTTCAATTTACTTCCATCGGGTCCGACTCGCATGTTAAAAAAATTCGAATTTACTTCCCTCGGTTCTTCCCTGTAGTATCAAAAAAGTTCAATTTACGTCCCACAGTTCTTCCTCGTAGGGTCAAAAAAGTTAAATTTACTTCCCTTGGGTCCCACTTGAATGTTCAAAAAAAGTCGAATTTACCTCCCTTGGTTCTTCCTCGTAGGATCAAAAATGTTAAATTTACTTCCATCGGGTCCCACTCGCATGTTCAAAAAATTCGAATTTACTTCCCTCGGTTCTTCCCTGTAGTATCAAAAAAGTTCAATTTACGTCCCACGGTTCTTCCCCGTAGGATCAAAAAAGTTAAATTTACTTCCCTCGGGTCCCACACGCATGTTCAAAAAAGGCTAATTTACTTCCCTCGGCTCTTCCTCGTAGAATCAATAATGTTAAATTTACTTCCATCGGGTCCCACTCGCATGTTCAAAAAATTCGAATTTACTTCCCTCGGTTCTTCCCTGTAGTATCAAAAAAGTTCAATTTACGTCCCACAGTTCTTCCTCGTAGGATCAAAAAAGTTAAATTTACTTCCCTTGGATCCCACTTGCATGTTGAAAAAAAGTCGAATTTACCTCCCTTGCTTCTTCCTCGTAGGATCAAAAATGTTAAATTTACTTCCCTCGGTTCTTCCCTGTAGTATCAAAAATGTTCAATTTACGTCTCACGGTTCTTCCTCGTAGGATCAAAAAAGTTAAATTTACTTCCCTTGGGTCCCACTTGCATGTTCAAAAAAAGTCGAATTTACCTCCCTTGGTTCTTCCTCGTAGGATCAAAAAAGTTAAATTTACTTCCCTGGGGTCCCACTTGCATGTTAAAAAAAAATCGAATTTAACTCCCTTGGTTCTTCCTGGTAGGATCAAAAAAGGTAAATTTACTTCCCTCGGGTCCCACTTGGATGTTCAAAAAAAGTCGAATTTACCTCCCTTGGCTCTTCCTCGTAGGATCAAAAATGTTAAATTTATTTCCATCGGGTCCCACTCGCATGTTCAAAAAATTCGAATTTACTTCCCTCGGTTCTTCCCTGTAGTATCAAAAAAGTTCAATTTACGTTCTTCCTCGTAGGATCAAAAAAGTTAAATTTACTTCCCTTGGGTTCCACTTGCATGTTCAAAAAAAGTCGAATTTACCTCCCTTGGTTCTTCCTCGTAGGATCAAAAATGTTAAATTTACTTCCATCGGGTCCCACTCGCATGTTCAAAAAATTCGAATTTACTTCCCTCGGTTCTTCCCTGTAGTATCAAAAAAGTTCAATTTACGTCCCACAGTTCTTCCTCGTAGGATCAAAAAAGTTAAATTTACTTCCCTCGGGTCCCACTCGCATGTTCAAAAAATTCGAATTTACTTCCCTCGGTTCTTCCCTGTAGTATCAAAAAAGTTCAATTTACGTCCCACGGTTCTTCCTCGTAGGATCAAAAAAGTTAAATTTACTTCCCTCGGGTCCCACTCGCATGTTCAAAAAATTCGAATTTACTTCCCTCGGTTCTTCCCTGTAGTATCAAAAAAGTTCAATTTACGTCCCACGGTTCTTCCTCGTAGGATCAAAAAAGTTAAATTTACTTCCCTCGGGTCCCACTCGCATGTTCAAAAAATTCGAATTTACTTCCCTCGGTTCTTCCCTGTAGTATCAAAAAAGTTCAATTTACGTCCCACGGTTCTTCCTCGTAGGATCAAAAAAGTTAAATTTACTTCCCTCGGGTCCCACTCGCATGTTCAAAAAATTCGAATTTACTTCCCTCGGTTCTTCCCTGTAGTATCAAAAAAGTTCAATTTACGTCCCACGGTTCTTCCTCGTAGGATCAAAAAAGTTAAATTTACTTCCCTCGGGTCCCACTCGCATGTTCAAAAAATTCGAATTTACTTCCCTCGGTTCTTACCTGTAGTATCAAAAAAGTTCAATTCACGTCCCACTGTTCTTCCTCGTAGGATCAAAAAAGTTAAATTTACTTCCCTCGGGTCCCACACGCATGTTCAAAAAAAGTCGAATTTACCTCCCTCGGCTCTTCCTCCTAGGATCAAAAATGTTAAATTTACTTCCCTCGGGTCCCACACGCATGTTCAAAAAAAGTCGAATTTACCTCCCTTGGTTCTTCCTCGTAGGATCAAAAATGTTAAATTTACTTCCATCGGGTCCCACTCGCATGTTCAAAAAATTCGAATTTACTTCCCTCGGTTCTTCCCTGTAGTATCAAAAAAGTTCAATTTACGTCCCACGGTTCTTCCTCGTAGGATCAAAAAAGTTAAATTTACTTCCCTCGGGTCCCACACGCATGTTCAAAAAAAGTCGAATTTACCTCCCTTGGTTCTTCCTCGTAGGATCAAAAATGTTAAATTTACTTCCATCGGGTCCCACTCGCATGTTCAAAAAATTCGAATTTACTTCCCTCGGTTCTTCCCTGTAGTATCAAAAAAGTTCAATTTACGTCCCACGGTTCTTCCTCGTAGGATCAAAAAAGTTAAATTTACTTCCCTCGGGTCCCACACGCATGTTCAAAAAAGGCTAATTTACTTCCCTCGGCTCTTCCTCGTAGGATCAAAAATGTTAAATTTACTTCCATCGGGTCCCACTCGCATGTTCAAAAAATTCGAATTTACTTCCCTCGGTTCTTCCCTGTAGTATCAAAAAAGTTCAATTAACGTCCGACGGTTCTTCCTCGTAGGATCAAAAAAGTTAAATTTACTTTCATCGGGTCCCACTCGAATGTGCAAAAATTTCTAATTTCTCGTAGGATCAAAAATGTTAAATTTACTTCCCTCGGTTCTTCCCTGTAGTATCAAAAATGTTCAATTTACGTCTCACGGTTCTTCCTTGTAGGATCAAAAAAGTTAAATTTACTTCCCGTGGGTCCCACTTGCATGTTCAAAAAAAGTCGGATTTACATCCCTTGGTTCTTCCTCGTAGGGTCAAAAATGTTCAATTTACTTCCATCGGGTCCGACTCGCATGTTCAAAAAATTCGAATTTACGTCCCACAGTTCTTCCTCGTAGGATCAAAAAAGTTAAATTTACTTCCATCGGGTCCCACTCGCATGTTCAAAAAATTCGAATTTACTTCCCTCGGTTCTTCCCTGTAGTATCAAAAAAGTTCAATTTACGTCCCACGGTTCTTCCTCGTATGATCAAAAAAGTTAAATTTACTTCCCTCGGGTCCCACACGCATGTTCAAAAAAGGCTAATTTACTTCCCTCGGCTCTTCCTCGTAGGATCAAAAAAGTTAAATTTACTTCCCTCGGGTCCCACGCGCATGTTCAAAGAAGGCTAATTTACTTCCCTCGGCTCTTCCTCGTAGGATCAAAAATGTTAAATTTACTTCCATCGGGTCCCATTCGCATGTTCAAAAAATTCGAATTTACTTCCCTCGGTTCTTCCCTGTAGTATCAAAAAAGTTTAATTTACGTCCCACGGTTCTTCCTCGTAGGATAAAAAAGTTAAATTTACTTCCCTCGGGTCCCACTCGCATGTTCAAAAAATTCGAATTTACTTCCCTCGGTTCTTCCCTGTAGTATCAAAAAAGTTCAATTTACGTCCCACGGTTCTTCCTCGTAGGATCAAAAAAGTTAAATTTACTTCCCTCGGGTCCCACTCGCATGTTCAAAAAATTCGAATTTACTTCCCTCGGTTCTTCCCTGTAGTATCAAAAAAGTTCAATTTACGTCCCACGGTTCTTCCTCGTAGGATCAAAAAAGTTAAATTTACTTCCCTCGGGTCCCACTCGCATGTTCAAAAAATTCAAATTTACTTCCCTCGGTTCTTCCCTGTATTATCAAAAAAGTTCAATTTACGTCCCACGGTTCTTCCTCGTAGGATCAAAAAAGTTAAATTTACTTCCCTCGGGACCCACTTGCATGTTCAAACAAAGTCGAATTTACCTCCCTTGGTTCTTCCTCGTAGGATCAAAAATGTTAAATTTACTTCCATCGGGTCCCACTCGCATGTTCAAAAAATTCGAATTTACTTCCCTCGGTTCTTCCCTGTAGTATCAAAAAAGTTCAATTTACGTCCCACGGTTCTTCCTCGTAGGATCAAAAAAGTTAAATTTACTTCCCTCGGGTCCCACACGCATGTTCAAAAAAGGCTAATTTACTTCCCTCGGTTCTTCCTCGTAGGATCAAAAAAGTTAAATTTACTTCCCTCGGGTCCCACTCGCATGTTCAAAAAAGTCTAATTTACTTCCCACGGTTCTTCTTCGTAGGATCAAAAAAGTTAAATTTACTTCCATCGGGTCCCACTCGCATGTTCAAGAAATTCGAATTTACTTCCCTCGGTCCTTCCCTGTAGTATCAAAAAAGTTCAATTGACGTCCCACGGTTCTTCCTCGTAGGATCAAAAAAGTTAAATTTACTTTCCTCGGGTCCCACACGCATGTTCAAAAAATTCGAATTTACTTCCCTCGGTTCTTCCCTGTAGTATGAAAAAAGTTCAATTTACGTCCCACGGTTCTTCCTCGTAGGATCAAAAAAGTTAAATTTACTTCCCTCGGGTTCCACACGCATGTTCATAAAAGGCTAATTTACTTCCCTCGGCTCTGCCTCGTAGGATCAAAAAAGTTACATTTACTTCCCTCGGGTCCCACACGCATGTTCCAAAAAGGCTAATTTCCTCATTCGGCTCTTCTTCGTAGGATCAAAAATGTTAAATTTAATTCCATCGGGTCGCTCTCGAATGTTCAAAAAATTCGAATTTACTTCCCTCGGTTTTTCCCTGTAGTATCAAAAAAGTTCAATTTACGTCCCACGGTTCTTCCTTGTACGATCAAAAAAGTTAAATTTACTTCCCTCGGGTCCCACACGCATGTTCAAAAAAAGTCGAATTTACTTCCCTCGGCTCTTCCTCGTAGGATCAAAAATGTTAAATTTACTTCCCTTGGGTCCCACTTGCATGTTCAAAAAAAGTCGAATTTACCTCCCTTGGTTCTTCCTCGTAGGACGAAAAAAGTTAAATTTACTTCCCTCGGGTCCCACACGCATGTTCAAAAAAGGCTAATTTACTTCCCTCGGCTCTTCCTCGTAGGATCAAAAATGTTAAATTTACTTCCATCGGGTCCCACTCGCATGTTCAAAAAATTCGAATTTACTTCCCTCGGTTCTTCCCTGTAGTATCAAAAAAGTTCAATTTACGTCCCACGGTTCTTCCTCGTAGGATCAAAAAAGTTAAATTTACTTCCCTCGGGTCCCACACGCATGTTCAAAAAAAGTCGAATTTACCTCCCTTGGTTCTTCCTCGTAGGATCAAAAATGTTAAATTTACTTCCATCGGGTCCCACTCGCATGTTCAAAAAATTCGAATTTACTTCCCTCGGTTCTTCCCTGTAGTATCAAAAAAGTTCAATTTACGTCCCACGGTTCTTCCTCGTAGGATCAAAAAAGTTAAATTTACTTCCCTCGGGTCCCACACGCATGTTCAAAAAAGGCTAATTTACTTCCCTCGGCTCTTCCTCGTAGGATCAAAAATGTTAAATTTACTTCCATCGGGTCCCACTCGCATGTTCAAAAAATTCGAATTTACTTCCCTCGGTTCTTCCCTGTAGTATCAAAAAAGTTCAATTTACGTCCCACAGTTCTTCCTCGTAGGATCAAAAAAGTTAAATTTACTTCCCTCGGGTCCCACTCGCATGTTCAAAAAATTCGAATTTACTTTCCTCGGTTCTCCCTCGCATGTTCAAAAAAGTCGAATGTACTTCCCTCGGTTCTTCCCTGTAGTATCAAAAATGTTCAATTTACGTCTCACGGTTCTTCCTTGTAGGATCAAAAAAGTTAAATTTACTTCCCGTGGGTCCCACTTATGTTCAAAAAAAGTCGGATTTACATCCCTTGGTTCTTCCTCGTAGGATCAAAAATGTTCAATTTACTTCCATCGGGTCCCACTCGCATGTTCAAAAAATTCGAATTTACTTCCCTCGGTTCTTCCCTGTAGTATAAAAAAAGTTCAATTTACGTCCCACGGTTCTTCCCCGTAGGATCAAAAAAGTTAAATTTACTTCCCTCGGGTCCCACACGCATGCTCAACAAATGCTAATTTACTTCCCTTGGCTCTTCCTCGTAGGATCAAATTGTTAAACTTACTTCCATCGGGTCCCACTCGCATGTTCAAAAAATTCGAATTTACTATCCTCGGTTCATCCCTGTTGTATCAAAAAAGTTCAATTTACGTCCCACGGTTCTTCTTCGTAGGATCAAAAAAGTTAAATTTACTTCCCTTGCGTCCCACTTGCATGTTCAAAAAAAGTCGAATTTACCTCCCTTGGTTCTTCCTCGTAGGATCAAAAAAGTAAAATTTACTTCCCTTGGGTCCCACTTGCATGTTCCAAAAAAGTCGAATTTACTTCCCTCGGTTCTTCCCTGTAGTATCAAAAAAGTTCAATTTACGTCCCACGGTTCTTCCTCGTATGATCAAAAAAGTTAAATTTACTTCCCTCGGTTCTTCCCTGTAGTATCAAAAAAGTTCAACTTACGTCCCACGGTTCTTCCTCGTATGATCAAAAAAGTTAAATTTACTTCCCTCGGGTCCCACACGCATGTTCAAAAAAGGCTAATTTACTTCCCTCGGCTCTTCCTCGTAGGATTAAAAAATTTAAATTTACTTCCATCGGGTCCCACTCGCATGTTAAAAAAAGTCAAATTTACCTCCCTTAGTTCTTCCTCGTAGGATCAAAAAAGTTAAATTTACTTCCCTCGGGTCCCACGCGCACGTTCAAAAAAGGCTAATTTACTTCCCTCGGCTCTTCCTCGTAGGATCAAAAATGTTAAATTTACTTCCATCGGGTCCCACTCGCATGTTCAAAAAATTCGAATTTACTTCCCTCGGTTCTTCCCTGTAGTATCAAAAAAGTTCAATTTACGTCCCACGGTTCTTCTTCGTAGGATCAAAAAAGTTAAATTTACTTCCATCGGGTCCCACTCGCATGTTCAAGAAATTCGAATTTACTTCCCTCGGTCCTTCCCTGTAGTATCAAAAAAGTTCAATTGACGTCCCACGGTTCTTCCTCGTAGGATCAAAAAAGTTAAATTTACTTCCCTCGGGTCCCACACGCATGTTCATAAAAGGCTAATTTACTTCCCTCGGCTCTTCCTCGTAGGATCAAAAAAGTTACATTTACTTCCCTCGGGTCCCACACGCATGTTCCAAAAAGGCTAATTTACTTCCCTCGGCTCTTCCTCGTAGGATCAAAAATGTTAAATTTACTTCCATCGGGTCCCACTCGCATGTTCAAAAAATTCGAATTTACTTCCCTCGGTTCTTCCCTGTAGTATCAAAAAAGTTCAATTTACGTCCCACGGTTCTTCCTCGTAGGATCAAAAATGTTAAATTTACTTCCCTCGGGTCCCACTCGCATGTTCAAAAAATTCGAATTTACTTCCCTCGGTTCTTCCCTGTAGTATCAAAAAAGTTCAATTTACTTCCCTTGGCTCTTCCTCGTAGGATCAAATTGTTAAACTTACTTCCATCGGGTCCCACTCGCATGTTCAAAAAATTCGAATTTACTTCCCTCGGTTCTTCCCTGTAGTATCAAAAAAGTTCAATTTACGTCCCACGGTTCTTCCTCGTAGGATCAAAAAAGTTAAATTTACTTCCCTTGGGTCCCACTTGCATGTTCAAAAAAAGTCGAATTTACCTCCCTTGGTTCTTCCTCGTAGGATCAAAAAAGTTAAATTTACTTCCCTTGGGTCCCACTTGCATGTTCAAAAAAAGTCGAATTTACCTCCCTTGGTTCTTCCTCGTAGGATCAAAAATGTTAAATTTACTTCCATCGGGTCCCACTCGCATGTTCAAAAAATTCGAATTTACTTCCCTCGGTTCTTCCCTGTAGTATCAAAAAAGTTCAATTTACGTCCCACGGTTCTTCCTCGTAGGATCAAAAAAGTTAAATTTACTTCCCTCGGGTCCCACACGCATGTTCAAAAAAGGCTAATTTACTTCCCTTGGACCTTCCTCGTAGGATCAAAAAAGTTAAATTTACTTCCCTCGGGTCCCCTCGCATGTTGCTAATTTACTTCCCTCGGTTCTTCCTCGTAGGATCAAAAAAGTTAAATTTACTTCCATCGGGTACCACTCGCATATTCAAAAAATTCGAATTTACTTCCCTCGGTTCTTCCCTGGCAGTATCAAAAAAGTTCAATATACGTCCCACGGTTCTTCCTCGTAGAATCCAAAAAGTTAAATTTACTTCCCTCGGGTCCCACTCGCATGTTCAAAAAATTCGAATTTACTTCCCTCGGTTCTTCCCTGTAGTATCAAAAAAGTTCAATTTACGTCCCACGGTTCTTCCTCGTAGGATCAAAAAAGTTAAATTTACTTCCCTCGGGTCCCACACGCATGTTCAAAAAAGGCTAATTTACTTCCCTCGGTTCTTCCTCGTAGGATCAAAAAAGTTAAATTTACTTCCCTCGGGTCCCCTCGCATGTTCGCTAATTTACTTTCCTCGGTTCTTCCCTGTAGGATCAAAAAAGTTAAATTTACTTCCATCGGGTCCCACTCGCATGTGTAAAAATTTCGAATTTACTTCCCTCGGTTCTTCCCTGTAGTATCAAAAAAGTTCAATTTACGTCCCACGGTTCTTCCTCGTAGGATCAAAAAAGTTAAATTTACTTCCCTCGGGTCCCACTCGCATGGTCAAAAAATTCGAATTTACTTCCCTCGGTTCTTCCCTGTAGTATCAAAAAAGTTCAATTTACGTCCCACGGTTCTTCCTCGTAGGATCAAAAAAGTTAAATTTACTTCCCTCGGGTCCCACACGCATGTTCAAAAAAGGCTAATTTACTTCCCTCGGCTCTTCCTCGTAGGATCAAAAAAGTTAAATTTACTTCCCTCGGGTCCCACACGCATGTTCAAAAAAGGCTAATTTACTTCCCTCGGCTCTTCCTCGTAGGATCAAAAATGTTAAATTTACTTCCATCGGGTCCCACTCGCATGTTCAAAAAATTCGAATTTACTTCCCTCGGTTCTTCCCTGTAGTATCAAAAAAGTTCAATTTACGTCCCACGGTTCTTCCTCGTAGGATCAAAAAAGTTAAATTTACTTCCATCGGGTCCCACTCGCATGTTCAAAAAATTCGAATTTACTTCCCTCGGTTCTTCCCTGTAGTATCAAAAAAGTTCAATTTACGTCCCACGGTTCTTCCTCGTAGGATCAAAAAAGTTAAATTTACTTCCCTCGGGTCCCACTCGCATGTTCAAAAAATTCGAATTTACTTCCCTCGGTTCTTCCCTGTAGTATCAAAAAAGTTCAATTTACGTCCCACGGTTCTTCCTCGTAGGATCAAAAAAGTTAAATTTACTTCCCTTGGGTCCCACTTGCATGTTCAAAAAAAGTCGAATTTACCTCCCTTGGTTCTTCCTCGTAGGATCAAAAAAGGTAAATTTACTTCCCTCGGGTCCCTCTCGCATGTTCAAAAAAGTCGAATTTACCTCCCTTGGTTCTTCCTCGTAGGATCAAAAATGTTAAATTTACTTCCATCGGGTCCCACTCGCATGTTCAAAAAATTCGAATTTACTTCCCTCGGTTCTTCCCTGTAGTATCAAAAAAGTTCAATTTACGTCCCACGGTTCTTCCTCGTAGGATCAAAAAAGTTAAATTTACTTCCCTCGGGTCCCACTCGCATGTTCAAAAAATTCGAATTTACTTCCCTCGGTTCTTCCCTGTAGTATCAAAAAAGTTCAATTTACGTCCCACGGTTCTTCCTCGTAGGATCAAAAAAGTTAAATTTACTTCCATCGGGTCCCACTCGCATGTTCAAAAAATTCGAATTTACTTCCCTCGGTTCTTCCCTGTAGTATCAAAAAAGTTCAATTTACGTCCCACGGTTCTTCCTCGTAGGATCAAAAAAGTTAAATTTACTTCCCTCGGGTCCCACTCGCATGTTCAAAAAATTCGAATTTACTTCCCTCGGTTCTTCCCTGTAGTATCAAAAAAGTTCAATTTACGTCCCACGGTTCTTCCTCGTAGGATCAAAAAAGTTAAATTTACTTCCCTCGGGTCCCACACGCATGTTCAAAAAAGGCTAATTTACTTCCCTCGGCTCTTCCTCGTAGGATCAAAAATGTTAAATTTACTTCCATCGGGTCCCACTCGCATGTTCAAAAAATTCGAATTTACTATCCTCGGTTCATCCCTGTTGTATCAAAAAAGTTCAATTTACGTCCCACGGTTCTTCTTCGTAGGATCAAAAAAGTTAAATTTACTTCCCTTGCGTCCCACTTGCATGTTCAAAAAAAGTCGAATTTACCTCCCTTGGTTCTTCCTCGTAGGATCAAAAAAGTAAAATTTACTTCCCTTGGGTCCCACTTGCATGTTCCAAAAAAGTCGAATTTACCTCCCTTGGTTCTTCCTCGTAGGATTAAAAATGTTAAATTTACTTCCATCGGGTCCCACTCGCATGTTCAAAAAATTCGAATTTACTTCCCTCGGTTCTTCCCTGTAGTATCAAAAAAGTTCAATTTACGTCCCACGGTTCTTCCTCGTATGATCAAAAAAGTTAAATTTACTTCCCTCGGGTCCCACACGCATGTTCAAAAAAGGCTAATTTACTTCCCTCGGCTCTTCCTCGTAGGATCAAAAAAGTTAAATTTACTTCCCTCGGGTCCCACGCTCATGTTCAAAGAACGCTAATTTACTTCCCTCGGCTCTTCCTCGTAGGATCAAAAATGTTAAATTTACTTCCATCGGGTCCCACTCGCATGTTCAAAAAATTCGAATTTACTTCCCTCGGTTCTTCCCTGTAGTATCAAAAAAGTTCAATTTACGTCCCACGGTTCTTCCTCGTAGGATCAAAAATGTTAAATTTACTTCCATCGGGTCCCACTCGCATGTTCAAAAAATTCGAATTTACTTCCCTCGGTTCTTCCCTGTAGTATCAAAAATTTCAATTCACGTCCCACGGATCTTCCTCCTAGGATCAAAAAAGTTCAATTTACTTCCCACGGTTCTTCCTCGTATGATCAAAAAAGTTAAATTTACTTCCCTCGGGTCCCACACGCATGTTCAAAAAAGGCTAATTTACTTCCCTCGGCTCTTCCTCGTAGGATCAAAAAAGTTAAATTTACTTCCCTCGGGTCCCACGCGCATGTTCAAAGAACGCTAATTTACTTCCCTCGGCTCTTCCTCGTAGGATCAAAAATGTTAAATTTACTTCCATCGGGTCCCACTCGCATGTTCAAAAAATTCGTATTTACTTTCCTCGGTTCTTCCCTGTAGTATCAAAAAAGTTCAATTTACGTCCCACAGTTCTTCCTCGTAGGATCAAAAATGTTAAATTTACTTCCATCGGGTCCCACTCGCATGTTCAAAAAATTCGAATTTACTTCCCTCGGTTCTTCCCTGTAGTATCAAAAATTTCAATTCACGTCCCACGGATCTTCCTCCTAGGATCAAAAAAGTTAAATTTACTTCCCTCGTGTTCCACTCGCATGTTCAAAACTCTAGAGTGGGACCCGAGGCAAGTAAATTTACCTTTTTTTGATCCTACAGGGAAGAACCGAGGGAAGTAAATTCGACTTTTTTTAACATGCAAGTGGGACCCGAGGGAAGTAAATTTAACTTTTTTGATCCTACGAGGAAGGACCGAGGAAAGTGAATTCGACTTTTTTTAACATGCGAGTGGCATCCGAGGGAAGTAAATTTAACTTTTTTGATTCTACGAGGAAGAGCAAAATAAATGGAGTACCCATAATATATTCTTTATAATAATTTATTTTGAATGTGAATATGTACATACATTTAACATTATTCATATGTAATTTTGAAATAATTCAGAACGGACAATAAAATTTATTACTTCCTTTTGATTTGTAGGTAATTCTTGTGTACGAAGCTGAAAGTTTTCAACAGATACGTACATACTAATGTCACTTCGATTTTCGAATTTTCGCGCTTTAATTTTGTGCAGTAAAGACTCCGCCAACAGGTTAAGGGGAGGGTAAACCCACAACATCTGCTCTATGAAATACACCTTTAAAAAATTTGCAAAAATTATTTCTTTAGTAATTTTTGACGTGAAAGGCAGTGGTGCTAAAATAAAAAGTGTAAAAAATTTGTTTCACCTATAAAAAAAATTTTTTTTTCGAAAAAAATGGAATTTTGTAATATTCATGCGTAATTATTTAGAAAATGTGTTTTTATGTTCACGCTATTTTTTTTTTAATTTATACATTGATTTAGAAAAATGTAGAAGCATTTTTTCACAAACGCTATTTTTTTCAAACTAACATTTATGGGACAAAAAAAATTTTGTCTACTTTTTATTTTCGCACCACTCTATTCCTCGTTAAAAATTACTTAAGAAATAATTTTTCAAATTTTTTAAAGGTGTATTTCTCATAGAGCTGATTTTGTGGGTATACCCCCTCCCCTCTTTAATAGATTCGAACTAAAATCAGAACTGATTTCACTTCAAAGTGTTCCATAAATGCTTTCAGTAATCAAAAAAAATATAATAAAATATTATTACATAAATTAATCATGTTTTTGCGAAGTCGGCGTAAAATATTTTATTTTCTGAAGTCTAAAAGAAAAAATATGGAAATTAGGAATAATACATTTTTTTACATAACAATAGCACATTTTTTGTTTCATTACAGTTAAATGTGATACATATTTATAAGGAATAGAAAATTGTCAAATATAGTGCTACATTTTATAAATAGATATGAAATTTCATTAATTTCTATGAAAATAATAATATTAAAAAGTTTCATCAAAACATAGAAAAGATCATAACTTAATTGTTATTCTTTATCATGTCTACGATTAAAAGTTTTGTTTCAAGTAATTTATTATTTAACAATTATTAAAGGTTATTAATTAATTTAATTTATTATTTAATTTATTTTTTTTTTATTATTTAATTTAGTTATTTTAACTAATAATTATTAAAGGTTATGTAATTTTTTTTGTATTCATTCTGAAATTTAAAAAAATAACGATTGACGATGCATGTATCGTTTTAATCATAAAGCTAATGGCAATTGTATACGTCAAATCGTATTCTCGTTTTTCGAAATCTTTGGTGCAACGAGGAAACGTCTTCTCTAGTAATAAATATGCCGTTTAGACCAACGTAGGTATGCAGATCATCACTTAATATTGTATTGTGCACATTATTGTCCATTGAAATGAATGTTTTGTTTTTTCGAAACTCGTTTAGAGGTTGGTCACCCATCAACCATTATCCTGTCAATCGTCAGTCATTGTGATTCGTTTCTTTGAACCAATCATATGCAATAAGAAAAGCCGCGAATTTTAAAACGGGTTAAAGTTATTGTGAAGAAGAAGATAACATAATGAGATCCTTAACTTTATTACATATTGTTATTAATATTGAAAATCCAAATCTGAATAATAAATGAATTCGATAAAATATTTGTTAGTTGTAGATTTTGAAAAAGTAATTTTTTAAAACGGCTATTTTTCGATTTATCTTATTAAGGAATGTAGGAAGAAACTTTGATAGGAATAAAATTTCACATGGAAATTCAATTTCAAATTGCTAATTTTAATATTTGAAAAACTCATATTTTTGTGTAATCATTCATAATTGGCGAGCTCATAACCTACAATAGCGGCTGATGGTATTAGCACTAATTGTAAATTCCAAGATGTATGAAATTTTTTCTCAAACGCCCTGTACGGTACGTTGTAATCATTTAGATTCCCAAACGCTGGGCTGATTTGAAAAAACATTTTTTTTATAAGAAAATTTTTATTCTACCGGTAATCGAAAGGTCCCAGAATCGTACCCTGGTGCCTACCGGATATTCTTCCAAGTCCCCCTTATCTTTTCTGAATTTTTCACGCGTTTTCGGCTTCTTAATATTTTTCATACAATTTCCCTCATAACATTGCATTTTTTAAATTTTCCTTAAGAAATGTTCTTTCAAATTTGCCCAGCGTTTTAAATTTTAGTGACGATGAAAATATTAATAATTTAAAAAATATGCTTTTCACTTTTTTGTCAGTCCCGAAGGCAATTCAAATACGAAAAATATTAATCGAAGACAAATTTACTATATTTTCTTAGTGATGATGAGGGTAGTAAAAATTTTAAAGTTATGCTTGTTCATCTTAATAAAGTTTGCAGTGTCTTTATTCTTGTCTGTATTGGATGTGAAACTCATAATCAGTAGTTCCATTTTCAACACCATAGGTCTAAGAGCATACTTACCAGGGCGAATAGATTATATTGCGCTCTAGAATTAAAAAAACATCGACTTCGAATTTGATTGGAATGTTATTCTTTCAACAAACAATCTTTTGCAAATTAAAAATGGCTGATCCAATATGGCTGATTAACAATTTGTAATTTAATTGCAAGTAGAATAAACTCTGCATGTGAGGTTTTCGAGGTCGCTGATTACGAATCCGAAGTCAGAATTTTGAAATTCCAAATAAGGCGAATAAAATCGTCACATTTTAGCTTTATATATTTTAATTGAAATTTTTATTGATTGTTAACAACAAATATCTTTATTTTACAGGAAAATCTTGCTAAGCTTCAAGCGCTGAATGCTGCAGGACACTTCCACCACGACATTGCTGATCGGTTGAGCTGTTCGCCAAGAACCGTTCGCCGGTGGCTCTCTCGAAACGAGAACGATTTGGTCGATCTCCGTTCGAGGAACAGCGGCAGTAAGCCAATTCTTTCCGAACAGCAGCGTGAGGAGCTTGTCCGAGCGGTCGTGGAGGACCCGTTCCAGCCTGTGGGCCGTTTACCGGAGCGGTTAAATTTTCCAGTTAGCAGCCTTACTGCTCGGAGAGTTGTACAGGCGGCTGGGTACAAATGTAGGGCTGCTTCTACGAAACCCTTGCTTACTTATCGTCATCGACGCGACAGGGAAGCATTCGCTCGCCGTTATCTGGGGTGGACAGCTCAAACATGGAGGTCTGTCGTCTTCATGGACGAAAAGACTTTCAGTAGTGATAAGGATGGACGATATCGTGTCTGGCGGTTGAACAACACCAGATACAGGCCAGAGAACGTGATACCATCCACCGCCAGCGGAAGGAAAGCTGTTGCCTTCTGGGGTTGGATGTCGGGTGATGGGGTAGGCGATCTCGTTGAGGTCGGAAGAAATTTCACTGGGGAACAATACGCTAACATTTTAGATGGCGTATTGTACCCGGCGATTAGGCAACGGTATCCCCTACCTGATTATCCGACAATTACAATCGCAGAAGACAACAGTAGCATCCACAGAGACGGAGTGGTGCGTCAGTGGTATCGCGATCATCCTGATCTGGTGTGGTTGGACTGGCCTGCGAAGTCGCCTGACCTTAACATTATTGAGAATGTTTGGTCTGAACTCGTCAGAGTATGCCGACCGAATGTGCCCCATCGCGTCGAGGATGTCATAGCAAGGGCGAGAAATGGCTGGGAGAGCCTCCGAGGAGAAGGTGGACATAATTTATGTTCCACCTTATCTGCTTCTATGAACCGCAGAATTTACGCAGTCATAGAAGCAAAGGGGGCTTCGATTAATTACTGAGAAACCTGAAATGTTGTGTGTGTTGTAAATAGTTGTTGTTTAAAATTGTTCTTGTTGTAAATGCATGTCGTTTGAATAAAAAAAACATGTTTTATATTATATTATTGCAGTGATATTAATAAATATCTATTTATACATTTATTTATTGCAAATTCCGTATTTTGGATATTTTATAACAAAGTTTACATTTTCTATTCTGCGCGGGGCAGCCAAGAAAACACTGCTTCACCACTTCAGTATATGGAATCCCGTGGAAACTAAATTTGCCTTTTTTTAATCAGAGTGGGACTCCCGGGGAAACTAAATTTTACTTATTAGAACATGCAGGGGACCACGAGGGAAATATATTTGCCTTTTTTGAATATAGGTAGGAGTTACGAAGGAAGTAAAGTCGAATTTTTTGAACTTGCAAGTGGGACCCGAGGGAAGTAAATTAACATTTTTGATCCTACGAGGAAGAGTCGACGGAAGTAAATTAGCCTTTTTTGAACATGCGTGTGGGACCCGAGGGAAGTAAATTTAACTTTTTTGATCCTACGAGGAAGAACTGTGGGACGTAAATTGAACTTTTTTGATCCTACGAGGAAGAACCAAGGGAGGTAAATTCGACTTTTTTTGAACATGCAAGTGGGACCCAAGGGAAGTAAATTTAACTTTTTTGATCCTACGAGGAAGAACCAAGGGAGGTAAATTCGATTTTTTTTGAACATGCAAGTGGGACCCAAGGGAAGTAAATTTAACTTTTTTGATCCTACGAGGAAGAACCGTGGGACGTAAATTGAACTTTTTTGATACTACAGGGAAGAACCGAGGGAAGTAAATTCGAATTTTTTGAACATGCGAGTGGGACCCGATGGAAGTAAATTTAACATTTTTGATCCTACGAGGAAGAACCAAGGGAGGTAAATTCGACTTTTTTTGAACATGCAAGTGGGACCCAAGGGAAGTAAATTTAACTTTTTTGATCCTACGAGGAAGAGTCGAGGGAAGTAAATTAGCCTTTTTTGAACATGCGTGTGGGACCCGAGGGAAGTAAATTTAACTTTTTTGATCCTACGAGGAAGAGCCGAGGGAAGTAAATTAGCCTTTTTTGAACATGCGTGTGGGACCCGAGGGAAGTAAATTTAACTTTTTTGATCCTACGAGGAAGAACCGTGGGACGTAAATTGAACTTTTTTGATCCTACGAGGAAGAACCGAGGGAAGTAAATTCGCCTTTTTTGAACATGCAAGTGAGACCCAAGGGAAGTAAATTTAACTTTTTTGATCCTACGAGGAAGAACCAAGGGAGGTAAATTCGACTTTTTTTGAACATGCAAGTGCGACCCAAGGGAAGTAAATTTAACATTTTTGATCCTAGGAGGAAGAGCCGAGGGAAGTAAATTAGCCTTTTTTGAACATGCGTGTGGGACCCGAGGGAAGTAAATTTAACTTTTTTGATCCTACGAGGAAGAACCGTGGGACGTAAATTGAACTTTTTTGATACTACAGGGAAGAACCGAGGGAAGTAAATTCGAATTTTTTGAACATGCGAGTGGGACCCAAGGGAAGTAAATTTAACTTTTTTGATCCTACGAGGAAAAACCGTGGGACGTAAATTGAACTTTTTTGATACTACAGGGAAGAGCCGAGGGAAGTAAATTAGCCTTTTTTGAACATGCGTGTGGGACCCGAGGGAAGTAAATTTAACTTTTTTGATCCTACGAGGAAGAACCGTGGGACGTAAATTGAACTTTTTTGATACTACAGGGAAGAACCGAGGGAAGTAAATTCGAATTTTTTGAACATGCGAGTGGGACCCGAGGGAAGTAAATTTAACTTTTTTGATCCTACGAGGAAGAACCGTGGGACGTAAATTGAACTTTTTTGATACTACAGGGAAGAACCGAGGGAAGTAAATTCGAATTTTTTGAACATGCGAGTGGGACCCGAGGGAAGTAAATTTAACTTTTTTGATCCTACGAGGAAGAACCGTGGGACGTAAATTGAACTTTTTTGATACTACAGGGAAGAACCGAGGGAAGTAAATTCGAATTTTTTGAACATGCGAGTGGGACCCGAGGGAAGTAAATTTAACTTTTTTGATCCTACGAGGAAGAACCGTGGGACGTAAATTGAACTTTTTTGATACTACAGGGAAGAACCGAGGGAAGTAAATTAGCCTTTTTTGAACATGCGTGTGGGACCCGAGGGAAGTAAATTTAACTTTTTTGATCCTACGAGGAAGAACCGTGGGACGTAAATTGAACTTTTTTGATACTACAGGGAAGAACCGAGGGAAGTAAATTCGAATTTTTTGAACATGCGAGTGGGACCCGAGGGAAGTAAATTTAACTTTTTTGATCCTACGAGGAAGAACCGTGGGACGTAAATTGAACTTTTTTGATACTACAGGGAAGAACCGAGGGAAGTAAATTCGAATTTTTTGAACATGCGAGTGGGACCCGAGGGAAGTAAATTTAACATTTTTGATCCTACGAGGAAGAGCCGAGGGAAGTAAATTAGCCTTTTTTGAACATGCGTGTGGGACCCGAGGGAAGTAAATTTAACTTTTTTGATCCTACGAGGAAGAACCGTGGGACGTAAATTGAACTTTTTTGATACTACAGGGAAGAACCGAGGGAAGTAAATTCGAATTTTTTGAACATGCGAGTGGGACCCGAGGGAAGTAAATTTAACTTTTTTGATCCTACGAGGAAGAACCGTGGGACGTAAATTGAACTTTTTTGATACTACAGGGAAGAACCGAGGGAAGTAAATTCGAATTTTTTGAACATGCGAGTGGGACCCGAGGGAAGTAAATTTAACTTTTTTGATCCTACGAGGAAGAACCGTGGGACGTAAATTGAACTTTTTTGATACTACAGGGAAGAACCGAGGGAAGTAAATTCGAATTTTTTGAACATGCGAGTGGGACCCGAGGGAAGTAAATTTAACATTTTTGATCCTACGAGGAAGAGCCGAGGGAAGTAAATTAGCCTTTTTTGAACATGCGTGTGGGACCCGAGGGAAGTAAATTTAACTTTTTTGATCCTACGAGGAAGAACCGTGGGACGTAAATTGAACTTTTTTGATACTACAGGGAAGAACCGAGGGAAGTAAATTCGAATGTTTGAACATGCGAGTGGGACCCGAGGGACGTAAATTGAACTTTTTTGATACTACAGGGAAGAGCCGAGGGAAGTAAATTAGCCTTTTTTGAACATGCGTGTGGGACCCGAGGGAAGTAAATTTAACTTTTTTGATCCTACGAGGAAGAACCGTGGTACGTAAATTAAACTTTTTTGATACTACAGGGAAGAACCGAGGGAAGTAAATTCGAATTTTTTGTACATGCAAGTGGGACCCAAGGGAAGTAAATTTAACTTTTTTGATCCTACGAGGAAGAACAGTGGGACGTGAATTGAACTTTTTTGATACTACAGGGAAGAGCCGAGGGAAGTAAATTAGCCTTTTTTGAACATGCGTGTGGGACCCGAGGGAAGTAAATTTAACTTTTTTGATCCTACGAGGAAGAACCGTGGGACGTAAATTGAACTTTTTTGATACTACAGGGAAGAACCGAGGGAAGTAAATTTGAATTTTTTGAACATGCGAGTGGGACCCGAGGGAAGTAAATTTAACTTTTTTGATCCTACGAGGAAGAACCGTGGGACGTAAATTGAACTTTTTTGATACTACAGGGAAGAACCGAGGGAAGTAAATTCGAATTTTTTGAACATGCGAGTGGGACCCGATGGAAGTAAATTTAACTTTTTTGATCCTACGAGGAAGAACCGTGGGACGTAAATTGAACTTTTTTGATACTACAGGGAAGAACCGAGGGAAGTAAATTCGAATTTTTTGAACATGCGAGTGGGACCCGAGGGAAGTAAATTTAACTTTTTTGATCCTACGAGGAAGAACCGTGGGACGTAAATTGAACTTTTTTGATACTACAGGGAAGAACCGAGGGAAGTAAATTCGAATTTTTTGAACATGCGAGTGGGACCCGAGGGAAGTAAATTTAACATTTTTGATCCTACGAGGAAGAGCCGAGGGAAGTAAATTAGCCTTTTTTGAACATGCGTGTGGGACCCGAGGGAAGTAAATTTAACTTTTTTGATCCTACGAGGAAGAACCGTGGGACGTAAATTGAACTTTTTTGATACTACAGGGAAGAACCGAGGGAAGTAAATTCGAATTTTTTGAACATGCGAGTGGGACCCGAGGGAAGTAAATTTAACTTTTTTGATCCTACGAGGAAGAACCGTGGGACGTAAATTGAACTTTTTTGATACTACAGGGAAGAACCGAGGGAAGTAAATTCGAATTTTTTGAACATGCGAGTGGGACCCGAGGGAAGTAAATTTAACTTTTTTGATCCTACGAGGAAGAACCGTGGGACGTAAATTGAACTTTTTTGATACTACAGGGAAGAACCGAGGGAAGTAAATTCGAATTTTTTGAACATGCGAGTGGGACCCGAGGGAAGTAAATTTAACTTATTTGATCCTACGAGGAAGAACCGTGGGACGTAAATTGAACTTTTTTGATACTACAAGGAAGAACGAGGGAAGTAAATTAGCCTTTTTTGAACATGCGTGTGGGACCCGAGGGAAGTAAATTTAACTTTTTTGATCCTACAGGGAAGAACCGAGGGAAGTAAATTCGAATTTTTTGAACATGCGAGTGGGACCCGAGGGAAGTAAATTTAACTTTTTTGATCCTACGAGGAAGAACCGTGGGACGTAAATTGAACTTTTTTGATACTACAGGGAAGAACCGAGGGAAGTAAATTCGAATTTTTTGAACATGCGAGTGGGACCCGAGGGAAGTAAATTTAACATTTTTGATCCTACGAGGAAGAGCCGAGGGAAGTAAATTAGCCTTTTTTGAACATGCGTGTGGGACCCGAGGGAAGTAAATTTAACTTTTTTGATCCTACGAGGAAGAACCGTGGGACGTAAATTGAACTTTTTTGATACTACAGGGAAGAACCGAGGGAAGTAAATTCGAATTTTTTGAACATGCGAGTGGGACCCGATGGAAGTAAATTTAACATTTTTGATCCTACGAGGAAGAGCCGAGGGAAGTAAATTAGCCTTTTTTGAACATGCGTGTGGGACCCGAGGGAAGTAAATTTAACTTTTTTGATCCTACGAGGAAGAACCGTGGGACGTAAATTGAACTTTTTTGATACTACAGGGAAGAACCGAGGGAAGTAAATTCGAATTTTTTGAACATGCGAGTGGGACCCGAGGGAAGTAAATTTAACTTTTTTGATCCTACGAGGAAGAACCGTGGGACGTAAATTGAACTTTTTTGATACTACAGGGAAGAACCGAGGGAAGTAAATTAGAATTTTTTGAACATGCGAGTGGGACCCGAGGGAAGTAAATTTAACTTTTTTGATCCTACGAGGAAGAACCGTGGGACGTAAATTGAACTTTTTTGATACTACAGGGAAGAACCGAGGGAAGTAAATTCGAATTTTTTGAACATGCGAGTGGGACCCGAGGGAAGTAAATTTAACTTTTTTGATCCTACGAGGAAGAACCGTGGGACGTAAATTGAACTTTTTTGATACTACAGGGAAGAACCGAGGGAAGTAAATTCGAATTTTTTGAACATGCGAGTGGGACCCGAGGGAAGTAAATTTAACTTTTTTGATCCTACGAGGAAGAACCGTGGGACGTAAATTGAACTTTTTTGATACTACAGGGAAGAACCGAGGGAAGTAAATTCGAATTTTTTGAACATGCGAGTGGGACCCGAGGGAAGTAAATTTAACTTTTTTGATCCTACGAGGAAGAACCGTGGGACGTAAATTGAACTTTTTTGATACTACAGGGAAGAACCGAGGGAAGTAAATTCGAATTTTTTGAACATGCGAGTGGGACCCGATGGAAGTAAATTTAACATTTTTGATCCTACGAGGAAGAGCCGAGGGAAGTAAATTAGCCTTTTTTGAACATGCGTGTGGGACCCGAGGGAAGTAAATTTAACTTTTTTGATCCTACGAGGAAGAACCGTGGGACGTAAATTGAACTTTTTTGATACTACAGGGAAGAACCGAGGGAAGTAAATTCGAATTTTTTGAACATGCGAGTGGGACCCGAGGGAAGTAAATTTAACATTTTTGATCCTACGAGGAAGAGCCGAGGGAAGTAAATTAGCCTTTTTTGAACATGCGTGTGGGACCCGAGGGAAGTAAATTTAACTTTTTTGATCCTACGAGGAAGAACCGTGGGACGTAAATTGAACTTTTTTGATACTACAGGGAAGAACCGAGGGAAGTAAATTCGAATTTTTTGAACATGCGAGTGGGACCCGAGGGAAGTAAATTTAACTTTTTTGATCCTACGAGGAAGAACCGTGGGACGTAAATTGAACTTTTTTGATACTACAGGGAAGAGCCGAGGGAAGTAAATTAGCCTCTTTTGAACATGCGTGTAGGACCCGAGGGAAGTAAATTTAACTTTTTTGATCCTACGAGGAAGAACCGTGGGACGTAAATTGAACTTTTTTGATACTACAGGGAAGAACCGAGGGAAGTAAATTCGAATTTTTTGAACATGCGAGTGGGACCCGAGGGAAGTAAATTTAACTTTTTTGATCCTACGAGGAAGAACCGTGGGACGTAAATTGAACTTTTTTGATACTACAGGGAAGAACCGAGGGAAGTAAATTCGAATTTTTTGAACATGCGAGTGGGACCCGAGGGAAGTAAATTTAACTTTTTTGATCCTACGAGGAAGAACCGTGGGACGTAAATTGAACTTTTTTGATACTACAGGGAAGAACCGAGGGAAGTAAATTCGAATTTTTTGAACATGCGAGTGGGACCCGAGGGAAGTAAATTTAACTTTTTTGATCCTACGAGGAAGAACCGTGGGACGTAAATTGAACTTTTTTGATACTACAGGGAAGAACCGAGGGAAGTAAATTCGAATTTTTTGAACATGCGAGTGGGACCCGAGGGAAGTAAATTTAACTTTTTTGATCCTACGAGGAAGAACCGTGGGACGTAAATTGAACTTTTTTGATACTACAGGGAAGAACCGAGGGAAGTAAATTCGAATTTTTTGAACATGCGAGTGGGACCCAAGGGAAGTAAATTTAACTTTTTTGATCCTACGAGGAAGAACCGTGGGACGTAAATTGAACTTTTTTGATACTACAGGGAAGAACCGAGGGAAGTAAATTCGAATTTTTTGAACATGCGAGTGGGACCCGAGGGAAGTAAATTTAACTTTTTTGATCCTACGAGGAAGAACCGTGGGACGTAAATTGAACTTTTTTGATACTACAGGGAAGAACCGAGGGAAGTAAATTCGAATTTTTTGAACATGCGAGTGGGACCCGAGGGAAGTAAATTTAACTTTTTTGATCCTACGAGGAAGAACCGTGGGACGTAAATTGAACTTTTTTGATACTACAGGGAAGAGCCGAGGGAAGTAAATTAGCCTTTTTTGAACATGCGTGTGGGACCCGAGGGAAGTAAATTTAACTTTTTTGATCCTACGAGGAAGAACCGTGGGACGTAAATTGAACTTTTTTGATACTACAGGGAAGAACCGAGGGAAGTAAATTCGAATTTTTTGAACATGCGAGTGGGACCCGAGGGAAGTAAATTTAACTTTTTTGATCCTACGAGGAAGAACCGTGGGACGTAAATTGAACTTTTTTGATACTACAGGGAAGAACCGAGGGAAGTAAATTCGAATTTTTTGAACATGCGAGTGGGACCCGAGGGAAGTAAATTTAACTTTTTTGATCCTACGAGGAAGAACCGTGGGACGTAAATTGAACTTTTTTGATACTACAGGGAAGAACCGAGGGAAGTAAATTCGAATTTTTTGAACATGCGAGTGGGACCCAAGGGAAGTAAATTTAACTTTTTTGATCCTACGAGGAAGAACCGTGGGACGTAAATTGAACTTTTTTGATACTACAGGGAAGAACCGAGGGAAGTAAATTCGAATTTTTTGAACATGCGAGTGGGACCCGAGGGAAGTAAATTTAACTTTTTTGATCCTACGAGGAAGAACCGTGGGACGTAAATTGAACTTTTTTGATACTACAGGGAAGAACCGAGGGAAGTAAATTCGAATTTTTTGAACATGCGAGTGGGACCCGAGGGAAGTAAATTTAACTTTTTTGATCCTACGAGGAAGAACCGTGGGACGTAAATTGAACTTTTTTGATACTACAGGGAAGAACCGAGGGAAGTAAATTCGAATTTTTTGAACACGCGTGTGGGACCCGAGGGAAGTAAATTTAACTTTTTTGATCCTACGAGGAAGAACCGTGGGACGTAAATTGAACTTTTTTGATACTACAGGGAAGAACCGAGGGAAGTAAATTCGAATTTTTTGAACATGCGAGTGGGTTCCGAGGGAAGTAAATTTAACTTTTTTGATCCTTCGAGGAAGAACCGCGGGACGTAAATTGAACTTTTTTGATACTACAGGGAAGAACCGAGGTAAGTAAATTCGAATTTTTTGAACATGCGATTGGGACCCGAGGGAAGTAAATTTAACTTTTTTATCCTACGAGGAAGAACCGTGGGACGTAAATTAAACTTTTTTGATACTACAGGGAAGAACCGAGGGAAGTAAATTCGAATTTTTTGAACATGCGAGTGGGACCCGAGGGAAGTAAATTTAACTTTTTTGATCCTACGAGGAAGAACCGAGGGACGTAAATTGAACTTTTTTGAACATGCGAGTGGGACCCGAGGGAAGTAAATTTAACTTTTTTGATCCTACGAGGAAGAACCGTGGGACGTAAATTGAACTTTTTTGATACTACAGGGAAGAACCGAGGGAAGTAAATTCGAATTTTTTGAACATGCGAGTGGGACCCGAGGGAAGTAAATTTAACTTTTTTGATCCTACGAGGAAGAACCGTGGGACGTAAATTGAACTTTTTTGATACTACAGGGAAGAACCGAGGGAAGTAAATTCGAATTTTTTGTACATGCAAGTGGGACCCAAGGGAAGTAAATTTAACTTTTTTGATCCTACGAGGAAGAGCCGAGGGAAGTAAATTAGCCTTTTTTGAACATGCGTGTGGGACCCGAGGGAAGTAAATTTAACTTTTTTGATCCTACGAGGAAGAACCGTGGGACGTAAATTGAACTTTTTTGATACTACAGGGAAGAACCGAGGGAAGTAAATTCGAATTTTTTGTACATGCAAGTGGGACCCAAGGGAAGTAAATTTAACTTTTTTGATCCTACGAGGAAGAACAGTGGGACGTGAATTGAACTTTTTTGATACTACAGGGAAGAACCGAGGGAAGTAAATTCGAATTTCTTGAACATGCGAGTGGGACCCGAGGGAAGTAAATTTAACTTTTTTGATCCTACGAGGAAGAACCGTGGGATGTAAATTGAACTTTTTTGATACTACAGGGAAGAACCGAGGGAAGTAAATTTTAATTTTTTGAACATGCGAGTGGGACCCGAGGGAAGTAAATTTAACATTTTTGATCCTAGGAGGAAGAGCCGAGGGAAGTAAATTAGCCTTTTTTGAACATGCGTGTGGGACCCGAGGGAAGTAAATTTAACTTTTTTGATCCTACGAGGAAGAACCGTGGGACGTAAATTGAACTTTTTTGATACTACAGGGAAGAACCGAGGGAAGTAAATTCGAATTTTTTGAACATGCGAGTGGGACCCGAGGGAAGTAAATTTAACTTTTTTGATCCTACGAGGAAGAACCGTGGGACGTAAATTGAACTTTTTTGATACTACAGGGAAGAACCGAGGGAAGTAAATTCGAATTTTTTGAACATGCGTGTGGGACCCGAGGGAAGTAAATTTAACTTTTTTGATCCTACGAGGAAGAACCGTGGGACGTAAATTGAACTTTTTTGATACTACAGGGAAGAACCGAGGGAAGTAAATTCGAATTTTTTGAACATGCGAGTGGGACCCGAGGGAAGTAAATTTAACTTTTTTGATCCTACGAGGAAGAGCCGAGGGAAGTAAATTAGCCTTTTTTGAACATGCGTGTGGGACCCGAGGGAAGTAAATTTAACTTTTTTGATCCTACGAGGAAGAACCGTGGGACGTAAATTGAACTTTTTTGATACTACAGGGAAGAACCGAGGGAAGTAAATTCGAATTTTTTGATCATGCGAGTGGGACCCGAGGGAAGTAAATTTAACTTTTTTGATCCTACGAGGAAGAACCGTGGGACGTAAATTGAACTTTTTTGATACTACAGGGAAGAACCGAGGGAAGTAAATTCGAATTTTTTAAACATGCGAGTGGGTTCCGAGGTAAGTAAATTTAACTTTTTTGATCCTTCGAGGAAGAAACGCGGGACGTAAATTGAACTTTTTTGATACTACAGGGAAGAACCGAGGTGAGTAAATTCGAATTTTTTGAACATGCGAGTGGGACCCGAGGGAAGTAAATTTAACTTTTTTATCCTACGAGGAAGAACCGTGGGACGTAAATTAAACTTTTTTGATACTACAGGGAAGAACCGAGGGAAGTAAATTCGAATTTTTTGAACATGCGAGTGGGTTCCGAGGGAAGTAAATTTAACTTTTTTTATCCTACGAGGAAGAACCGTGGGACGTAAATTAAACTTTTTTGATACTACAGGGAAGAACCGAGGGAAGTAAATTCGAATTTTTTGAACATGCGAGTGGGACCCGAGGGAAATAAATTTAACTTTTATAATCCTACGAGGAAGAACCGTGGGACGTAAATTGAACTTTTTTGATACTACAGGGAAGAACCGAGGTAAGTAAATTCGAATTTTTTGAACATGCGAGTGGGACCCGAGGGAAGTAAATTTAACTTTTATGATCCTACGAGGAAGAACCGTGGGACGTAAATTGAACTTTTTTGATACTACAGGGAAGAACCGAGGGAAGTAAATTCGAATTTTTTGAACATGCGAGTGGGACCCGAGGGAAATAAATTTAACTTTTATAATCCTACGAGGAAGAACCGTGGGACGTAAATTGAACTTTTTTGATACTACAGGGAAGAACCGAGGGAAGTAAATTCGAATTTTTTGAACATGCGAGTGGGTTCCGAGGGAAATAAATTTAACTTTTATAATCCTACGAGGAAGAACCGTGGGACGTAAATTAAACTTTTTTGATACTACAGGGAAGAACCGAGGGAAGTAAATTCGAATTTTTTGAACATGCGAATGGGACCCGATGGAAGTAAATTTAACATTTTTGATCCTACGAGGAAGAGCCGAAGGAAGTAACGAACATGCGTGTGGAAGTAAATTTAACATTTTTGATCCTACGAGGAAGAACCAAGGGAGGTAAATTCGACTTTTTTTGAACATGCGTGTGGGACACGAGGAAAGTAAATTTAACTTTTTTGATCCTACGAGGAAGAACCGTGGGACGTAAATTGAACTTTTTTGATACTACAGGGAAGAACCGAGGGAAGTAAATTCGAATTTTTTGTACATGCGAGTGGGACCCAAGGGAAGTAAATTTAACTTTTTTGATCCTACGAGGAAGAACCGTGGGACGTAAATTGAACTTTTTTGATACTACAGGGAAGAGCCGAGGGAAGTAAATTAGCCTTTTTTGAACATGCGTGTGGGACCCGAGGGAAGTAAATTTAACTTTTTTGATCCTACGAGGAAGAACCGTGGGACGTAAATTGAACTTTTTTGATACTACAGGGAAGAACCGAGGGAAGTAAATTCGAATTTTTTGAACATGCGAGTGGGACCCGAGGGAAGTAAATTTAACTTTTTTGATCCTACGAGGAAGAACCGTGGGACGTAAATTGAACTTTTTTGATACTACAGGGAAGAACCGAGGGAAGTAAATTCGAATTTTTTGAACATGCGAGTGGGACCCGAGGGAAGTAAATTTAACTTTTTTGATCCTACGAGGAAGAACCGTGGGACGTAAATTGAACTTTTTTGATACTACAGGGAAGAACCGAGGGAAGTAAATTCGAATTTTTTGAACATGCGAGTGGGACCCGAGGGAAGTAAATTTAACTTTTTTGATCCTACGAGGAAGAACCGTGGGACGTAAATTGAACTTTTTTGATACTACAGGGAAGAACCGAGGGAAGTAAATTCGAATTTTTTGAACATGCGAGTGGGACCCGAGGGAAGTAAATTTAACTTTTTTTGATCCTACGAGGAAGAACCGTGGGACGTAAATTGAACTTTTTTGATACTACAGGGAAGAACCGAGGGAAGTAAATTCGAATTTTTTGAACATGCGAGTGGGACCCGAGGGAAGTAAATTTAACTTTTATAATCCTACGAGGAAGAACCGTGGGACGTAAATTGAACTTTTTTGATACTACAGGGAAGACCCGAGGGAAGTAAATTCGAATTTTTTGAACATGCGAGTGGGACCCGAGGGAAGTAAATTTAACTTTTTTGATCCTACGAGGAAGAACCGTCGGACGTAAATTGAACTTTTTTGATACTACAGGGAAGAACCGAGGGAAGTAAATTCGAATTTTTTGAACATGCGAGTGGGACCCGAGGGAAGTAAATTTAACTTTTTTGATCCTACGAGGAAGAACCGTGGGACGTAAATTGAACTTTTTTGATACTACAGGGAAGAACCGAGGGAAGTAAATTCGAATTTTTTGAACATGCGAGTGGGACCCGAGGGAAGTAAATTTAACTTTTTTGATCCTACGAGGAAGAACCGTGGGACGTAAATTGAACTTTTTTGATACTACAGGGAAGAACCGAGGGAAGTAAATTCGAATTTTTTGAACATGCGAGTGGGACCCGAGGGAAGTAAATTTAACATTTTTGATCCTACGAGGAAGAACCGAGGGAAGTAAATTAGCCTTTTTTGAACATGCGTGTGGGACCCGAGGGAAGTAAATTTAACTTTTTTGATCCTACGAGGAAGAACCGTGGGACGTAAATTGAACTTTTTTGATACTACAGGGAAGAACCGAGGGAAGTAAATTCGAATTTTTTGAACATGCGAGTGGGACCCGAGGGAAGTAAATTTAACTTTTTTGATCCTACGAGGAAGAACCGTGGGACGTAAATTGAACTTTTTTGATACTACAGGGAAGAACCGAGGGAAGTAAATTCGAATTTTTTGAACATGCGAGTGGGACCCGAGGGAAGTAAATTTAACTTTTTTGATCCTACGAGGAAGAACCGTGGGACGTAAATTGAACTTTTTTGATACTACAGGGAAGAACCGAGGGAAGTAAATTCGAATTTTTTGAACATGCGAGTGGGACCCGAGGGAAGTAAATTTAACTTTTTTGATCCTACGAGGAAGAACCGTGGGACGTAAATTGAACTTTTTTGATACTACAGGGAAGAACCGAGGGAAGTAAATTCGAATTTTTTGAACATGCGAGTGGGACCCGAGGGAAGTAAATTTAACTTTTTTGATCCTACGAGGAAGAACCGTGGGACGTAAATTGAACTTTTTTGATACTACAGAGAAGAACCGAGGGAAGTAAATTCGAATTTTTTGAACATGCGAGTGGGACCCGAGGGAAGTAAATTTAACTTTTTTGATCCTACGAGGAAGAACCGTGGGACGTAAATTGAACTTTTTTGATACTACAGGGAAGAACCGAGGGAAGTAAATTCGAATTTTTTGAACATGCGAGTGGGACCCGAGGGAAGTAAATTTAACTTTTTTGATCCTACGAGGAAGAACCGTGGGACGTAAATTGAACTTTTTTGATACTACAGGGAAGAACCGAGGGAAGTAAATTCGAATTTTTTGAACATGCGAGTGGGACCCGAGGGAAGTAAATTTAACTTTTTTGATCCTACAGGGAAGAGCCGAGGGAAGTAAATTAGCCTTTTTTGAACATGCGTGTGGGACCCGAGGGAAGTAAATTTAACTTTTTTGATCCTACGAGGAAGAACCGTGGGACGTAAATTGAACTTTTTTGATACTACAGGGAAGAACCGAGGGAAGTAAATTCGAATTTTTTGAACATGCGAGTGGGACCCGAGGGAAGTAAATTTAACTTTTTTGATCCTACGAGGAAGAACCGTGGGACGTAAATTGAACTTTTTTGATACTACAGGGAAGAGCCGAGGGAAGTAAATTAGCCTTTTTTGAACATGCGTGTGGGACCCGAGGGAAGTAAATTTAACTTTTTTGATCCTACGAGGAAGAACCGTGGGACGTAAATTGAACTTTTTTGATACTACAGGGAAGAACCGAGGGAAGTAAATTCGAATTTTTTGAACATGCGAGTGGGACCCGAGGGAAGTAAATTTAACTTTTTTGATCCTACGAGGAAGAACCGTGGGACGTAAATTGAACTTTTTTGATACTACAGGGAAGAACCGAGGGAAGTAAATTCGAATTTTTTGAACATGCGAGTGGGACCCGAGGGAAGTAAATTTAACTTTTTTGATCCTACGAGGAAGAACCGTGGGACGTAAATTGAACTTTTTTGATACTACAGGGAAGAACCGAGGGAAGTAAATTCGAATTTTTTGAACATGCGAGTGGGACCCGAGGGAAGTAAATTTAACTTTTTTGATCCTACGAGGAAGAACCGTGGGACGTAAATTGAACTTTTTTGATACTACAGGGAAGAACCGAGGGAAGTAAATTCGACTTTTTTGAACATGCGAGTGGGACCCGAGGGAAGTAAATTTAACTTTTTTGATCCTACGAGGAAGAACCGTGGGACGTAAATTGAACTTTTTTGATACTACAGGGAAGAACCGAGGGAAGTAAATTCGAATTTTTTGAACATGCGAGTGGGACCCGAGGGAAGTAAATTTAACTTTTTTGATCCTACGAGGAAGAACCGTGGGACGTAAATTGAACTTTTTTGATACTACAGGGAAGAACCGAGGGAAGTAAATTCGAATTTTTTGAACATGCGAGTGGGACCCGAGGGAAGTAAATTTAACTTTTTTGATACTACGAGGAAGAGCCGAGGGAAGTAAATTAGCCTTTTTTGAACATGCGTGTGGGACCCGAGGGAAGTAAATTTAACTTTTTTGATCCTACGAGGAAGAACCGTGGGACGTAAATTGAACTTTTTTGATACTACAGGGAAGAACCGAGGGAAGTAAATTCGAATTTTTTGAACATGCGAGTGGGACCCGAGGGAAGTAAATTTAACTTTTTTGATCCTACGAGGAAGAACCGAGGGAAGTAAATTCGACTTTTTTGAACATGCGAGTGGGACCCGAGGGAAGTAAATTTAACTTTTTTGATCCTACGAGGAAGAACCGTGGGACGTAAATTGAACTTTTTTGATACTACAGGGAAGAACCGAGGGAAGTAAATTCGAATTTTTTGAACATGCGAGTGGGACCCGATGGAAGTAAATTTAACTTTTTTGATCCTACGAGGAAGAACCGAGGGAAGTAAATTCGATTTTTTGAACATGCGAGTGGGACCCGATGGAAGTAAATATAACATTTTTGATCCTACGAGGAAGAACCAAGGGAGGTAATTTCGACTTTTTTTGAACATGCAAGTGGGTCCCGAGGGAAGTAAATTTAACTTTTTTGATCCTACGAGGAAGAACCGTGGGACGTAAATTGAACTTTTTTGATACTACAGGGAAGAACCGAGGGAAGTAAATTCGAATTTTTTGAACATGCGAGTGGGACCCGAGGGAAGTAAATTTAACTTTTTTGATCCTACGAGGAAGAACCGTGGGACGTAAATTGAACTTTTTTGATACTACAGGGAAGAAACGAGGGAAGTAAATTCGAATTTTTTGAACATGCGAGTGGGACCCGATGGAAGTAAATTTAACTTTTTTGATCCTACGAGGAAGAACCGTGGGACGTAAATTGAACTTTTTTGATACTACAGGGAAGAACCGAGGGAAGTAAATTCGAATTTTTTGAACATGCGAGTGGGACCCGAGGGAAGTAAATTTAACTTTTTTGATCCTACGAGGAAGAACCGTGGGACGTAAATTGAACTTTTTTGATACTACAGGGAAGAACCGAGGGAAGTAAATTCGAATTTTTTGAACATGCGAGTGGGACCCGAGGGAAGTAAATTTAACTTTTTTGATCCTACGAGGAAGAACCGAGGGAAGTAAATTAACCTTTTTTGAACATGCGTGTGGGACCCGAGGGAAGTAAATTTAACTTTTTTGATCCTACGAGGAAGAACCGTGGGACGTAAATTGAACTTTTTTGATACTACAGGGAAGAACCGAGGGAAGTAAATTCGAATTTTTTGAACATGCGAGTGGGACCCGAGGGAAGTAAATTTAACTTTTTTGATCCTACGAGGAAGAACCGTGGGAAGTAAATTGAACTTTTTTGAACATGCGAGTGGGACCCGAGGGAAGTAAATTTAACTTTTTTGATCCTACGAGGAAGAACCGTGGGACGTAAATTGAACTTTTTTGATACTACAGGGAAGAACCGAGGGAAGTAAATTCGAATTTTTTGAACATGCGAGTGGGACCCGAGGGAAGTAAATTTAACTTTTTTGATCCTACGAGGAAAAACCGAGGGAAGTAAATTTAACTTTTTTGATCCTTCGAGGAAGACCCGAGGGAAGTAAATTAGCCTTTTTTTGAACATGCAAGTGGCACCCAAGGGAAGTAAATTTAACTTTTTTGATCCAACGAGGAAGAACTGTTGGACGTAAATTGAACTTTTTTGATCCTACAGGGAAGAACCGAGGGAAGTAAATTCGAATTTTTTGAACATGCGAGTGGGACCCGAGGGAAGTAAATTTAACTTTTTTGATCCTACGAGGAAGAACCAAGGGAGGTAAATTCGACTTTTTTTGAACATGCGAGTGGGACCCAAGGGAAGTAAATTTAACTTTTTTGATCCTACGAGGAAGAACCGTGGGACGTAAATTTAACATTTTTGATCCTACAGGGAAGAACCGAGGGAAGTAAATTTAACTTTTTTGATCCTACGAGGAAGAACCGAGGGAAGTAAATTCGAATTTTTTGAACATGCGAGTGGGACCCGAGGGAAGTAAATTTAACTTTTTTGATCCTACGAGGAAGAACCGTGGGACGTAAATTGAACTTTTTTGATCCTACAGGGAATAACCGAGGGAAGTAAATTCGAATTTTTTGAACATGCGAGTGGGACCCGAGGGAAGTAAATTTAACTTTTTTGATCCTACGAGGAAGAAAGGGAAGTAAATCCTTTTTTGTACATGCGAGGGGGACCCGAGGGAAGTAAATTTAACATTTTTGATCCTACGAGGAAGAACCAAGGGAGGTAAATTCGACTTTGTTTGAACATGCAAGTGGGTCCCGAGGGAAGTAAATTTAACTTTTTTGATCCTACGAGGAAGAACCGTGGGACGTAAATTGAACTTTTTTGATAATACAGGGAAGAACCGAGGGAAGTAAATTTGAATTTTTTGAACATGCGAGTGGGACCCGAGGGAAGTAAATTTAACTTTTTTGATCCTACGAGGAAGAACCGTGGGACGTAAATTGAACTTTTTTGATACTACAGGGAAGAACCGAGGGAAGTAAATTTTAATTTTTTGAACATGCGAGTGGGACCCGAGGGAAGTAAATTTAACATTTTTGATCCTAGGAGGAAGAGCCGAGGGAAGTAAATTAGCCTTTTTTGAACATGCGTGTGGGACCCGAGGGAAGTAAATTTAACTTTTTTGATCCTACGAGGAAGAACCGTGGGACGTAAATTGAACTTTTTTGATACTACAGGGAAGAACCGAGGGAAGTAAATTCGAATTTTTTGAACATGCGAGTGGGACCCGAGGGAAGTAAATATAACTTTTTTGATCCTACGAGGAAGAAGTGGGACCCGAGGGAAGTAAATTGAACTTTTTTGATACTACAGGGAAGAGCCGAGGGAAGTAAATTAGCCTTTTTTGAACATGCAAGTGGGACCCGAGGGAAGTAAATTTAACTTTTTTGATCCTACGAGGAAGAACCGTGGGACGTAAATTGAACTTTTTTGATACTACAGGGAAGAACCGAGGGAAGTAAATTCGAATTTTTTGAACATGCGAGTGGGACCCGAGGGAAGTAAATTTAACTTTTTTGATCCTACGAGGAAGAACCGTGGGACGTAAATTGAACTTTTTTGATACTACAGGGAAGAGCCGAGGGAAGTAAATTCGAATTTTTTGAACATGCGAGTGGGACCCGAGGGAAGTAAATTTAACTTTTTTGATCCTACGAGGAAGAACCGTGGGACGTAAATTGAACTTTTTTGATACTACAGGGAAGAACCGAGGGAAGTAAATTCGAATTTTTTGAACATGCGAGTGGGACCCGAGGGAAGTAAATTTAACTTTTTTGATCCTACGAGGAAGAACCGTGGGACGTAAATTGAACTTTTTTGATACTACAGGGAAGAACCGAGGGAAGTAAATTCGAATTTTTTGAACATGCGAGTGGGACCCGAGGGGAGTTTATTAAACTTTTTTGATCGTGCGAGGGAGAGCCGATGGAAGTAAATTCGACTTTTTTTGAACATGCAAGTGGGTCCCGAGGGAAGTAAATTTAACTTTTTTGATCCTACGAGGAAGAACCGTGGGACGTAAATTGAACTTTTTTGATACTACAGGGAAGAACCGAGGGAAGTAAATTCGAATTTTTTGAACATGCGAGTGGGACCCGATGGAAGTAAATTTAACATTTTTGATCCTACGAGGAAGAACCAAGGGAGGTAAATTCGACTTTTTTTGAACATGCAAGTGGGACCCAAGGAAAGTAAATTTAACTTTTTTGATCCTACGAGGAAGAACAGTGAGACGTGAATTGAACTTTTTTGATACTACAGGGAAGAACCGAGGGAAGTAAATTCGAATTTTTTGAACATGCGAGTGGGACCCGAGGGAAGTAAATTTAACTTTTTTGATCCTACGAGGAAGAACCGTGGGACGTAAATTGAACTTTTTTGATACTACAGGGAAGAACCGAGGGAAGTAAATTCGAATTTTTTTGACCAGGAATTCGGAACACGAGAAAGTAAATTTAACTTTTTTGATCCTACGAGGAAGAACCGTGGGACGTAAATTGAACTTTTTTGATACTACAGGGAAGAACCGAGGGAAGTAAATTCGAATTTTTTGAACATGCGAGTGGGACCCGAGGGAAGTAAATTTAACTTTTTTGATCCTACGAGGAAGAACCGAGGGAAGTAAATTCAACTTTTTTGAACATGCGAGTGGGAACCGAGGGAAGTAAATTTAACTTTTTTGATCCTACAAGGAAGAACCGAGGGACGTAAATTGAACTTTTTTGATCCTACAGGGAAGAACCGAGGGAAGTAAATTTAACATTTTTGATCCTACGAGAGCGAGGGAGGTAAATTCGACTTTTTTTGAACATGCAAGTGGGACCCAAGGGAAATAAATTTAACTTTTTTGATCCTACGAGGAAGAACTGTGGGACGTAAATTGAACTTTTTTGATACTACAGGGAAGAACCGAGGGAAGTAAATTCGAATTTTTTGAATATGCGAGTGGGACCCAATGGAAGTAAATTTAACATTTTTGATCCTACGAGGAAGACCCAAGGGAAGTAAATTTAACTTTTTTGATCCTACGAGGAAGAACCAAGGGAGGTAAATTCGACTTTTTTTGAACATGCAAGTGGAACCCAAGGGAAGTAAATTTAACTTTTTTGATCCTACGAGGAAGAACTGTGGGACGTAAATTGAACTTTTTTGATACTACAGGGAAGAACCGAGGGAAGTAAATTCGAATTTTTTGAACATGCGAGTGGGACCCGAGGGAAGTAAATTTAACTTTTTTGATCCTACGAGGAAGAACCGTGGGACGTAAATTGAACTTTTTTGATACTACAGGGAAGAACCGAGGGAAGTAAATTCGAATTTTTTGAACATGCGAGTGGGACCCGATGGAAGTAAATTTAACATTTTTGATCCTACGAGGAAGAACCGAGGGAAGTAAATTAGCCTTTTTTGAACATGCGTGTGGGACCCGAGGGAAGTAAATTTAACTTTTTTGATCCTACGAGGAAGAACCGTGGGACGTAAATTGAACTTTTTTGATACTACAGGGAAGAACCGAGGGAAGTAAATTCGAATTTTTTGAACATGCGAGTGGGACCCGAGGGAAGTAAATTTAACATTTTTGATCCTACGAGGAAGAACCAAGGGAGGTAAATTCGACTTTTTTTGAACATGCAAGTGGGACCCAAGGGATGTAAATTTAACTTTTTTGATCCTACGAGGAAGAACCGTGGGACGTAAATTGAACTTTTTTGATACTACAGGGAAGAGCCGAGGGAAGTAAATTAGCCTCTTTTGAACATGCGTGTAGGACCCGAGGGAAGTAAATTTAACTTTTTTGATCCTACGAGGAAGAACCATGGGACGTAAATTAAACTTTTTTGATACTACAGGGAAGAACCGATGGAAGTAAATTCGAATTTTTTGAACATGCGAGTGGGACCCGAGGGAAGTAAATTTAACATTTTTGATCCTACGAGGAAGAACCAAGGGAGGTAAATTCGACTTTGTTTGAACATGCAAGTGGGTCCCGAGGGAAGTAAATTTAACTTTTTTGATCCTACGAGGAAGAACCGTGGGACGTAAATTGAACTTTTTTGATAATACAGGGAAGAACCGAGGGAAGTAAATTTGAATTTTTTGAACATGCGAGTGGGACCCGAGGGAAGTAAATTTAACTTTTTTGATCCTACGAGGAAGAACCGTGGGACGTAAATTGAACTTTTTTGATACTACAGGGAAGAACCGAGGGAAGTAAATTCGAATTTTTTGAACATGCGAGTGGGACCCGATGGAAGTAAATATAACATTTTTGATCCTACGAGGAAGAACCAAGGGAGGTAATTTCGACTTTTTTTGAACATGCAAGTGGGTCCCGAGGGAAGTAAATTTAACTTTTTTGATCCTACGAGGAAGAACCGTGGGACGTAAATTGAACTTTTTTGATACTACAGGGAAGAACCGAGGGAAGTAAATTCGAATTTTTTGAACATGCGAGTGGGACCCGAGGGAAGTAAATTTAACATTTTTGATCCTATGAGGAAGAGCCGAGGGAAGTAAATTAGCCTTTTTTGAACATGCGTGTGGGACCCGAGGGAAGTAAATTTAACTTTTTTGATCCTACGAGGAAGAACTGTGGGACGTAAATTGAACTTTTTTGATACTACAGGGAAGAACCGAGGGAAGTAAATTCGAATTTTTTGAACATGCGAGTGGGACCCGATGGAAGTAAATTTAACATTTTTGATCCTACGAGGAAGAACCAAGGGAGGTAAATTCGACTTTTTTTGAACATGCGTGTGGGACCCGAGGGAAGTAAATTTAACTTTTTTGATCCTACGAGGAAGAACAGTGGGACGTGAATTGAACTTTTTTGATACTACAGGTAAGAACCGAGGGAAGTAAATTCGAATTTTTTGAACATGCGAGTGGGACCCGAGGGAAGTAAATTTAACTTTTTTGATCCTACGAGGAAGAACCGTGGGAAGTAAATTTAACTTTTTTGATCCTACGAGGAAGAACCGAGGGAAGTAAATTCGAATTTTTTGAACATGCGAGTGGGACCCGAGGGAAGTAAATTTAACTTTTTTGATCCTACGAGGAAGAACCGTGGGACGTAAATTGAACTTTTTTGATACTACAGGGAAGAACCGAGGGAAGTAAATTCGAATTTTTTGAACATGCGAGTGGGACCAATTTAACTTTTTTGATCCTACGAGGAAGAATCGTGGAACGTAAATTGAACTTTTTTGATACTACAGGGAAGAACCGAGGGACGTAAATTCGAATTTTTTGAACATGCGAGTGGGACCCGATGGAAGTAAATTTAACATTTTTGATCCTACGAGGAAGAGCCGAGGGAAGTAAATTAGCCTTTTTTGAACATGCGTGTGGGACCCGAGGGAAGTAAATTTAACTTTTTTGATCCTACAAGGAAGAACCGTGGGACGTAAATTGAACTTTTTTGATACTACAGGGAAGAACCGAGGGAAGTAAATTACCATTTTTTGAACATGCGTGTGGGACCCGAGGGAAGTAAATTAGCCTTTTTTGAACATGCGTGTGGGACCCAAGGGAAGAAAATTTAACTTTTTTGATCCTCCGAGGAAGAACCAAGGGAGGTAAATTCGACTTTTTTTGAACATGCAAGTGGACCCAAGGGAAGTAAATTTAACTTTTTTGATCCTACGAGGAAGAACTGTGGGACGTAAATTGAACTTTTTTGATCCTACGAGGAAGAACCAAGGGAGGTAAATTCGAATTTTTTGAACATGCGAGTGGGCCCAAGGGAAGTAAATTTAACTTTTTTGATCCTACGAGGAAGAACCGAGGGAAGTAAATTCGACTTTTTTGAACATGCAAGTGGGACCCAAGGGAAGTAAATTTAACTTTTTTGATCCTACGAGGAAGAACCGTGGGACGTAAATTGAACTTTTTTGATACTACAGGGAAGAACCGAGGGAAGTAAATTCGAATTTTTTGAACATGCGAGTGGGACCCGAGGGAAGTAAATTTAACTTTTTTGATCCTACGAGGAAGAACCGTGGGACGTAAATTGAACTTTTTTGATACTACAGGGAAGAACCGAGGGAAGTAAATTCGAATTTTTTGAACATGCGAGTGGGACCCGATGGAAGTAAATTTAACATTTTTGATCCTACGAGGAAGAGCCGAGGGAAGTAAATTAGCCTTTTTTGAACATGCGTGTGGGACCCGAGGGAAGTAAATTTAACTTTTTTGATCCTACGAGGAAGAACCGTGGGACGTAAATTGAACTTTTTTAATACTACAGGGAAGAACCGAAGGAAGTAAAGTCGAATTTTTTGAACATGCGAGTGGGACTCGAGGGAAGTAAATTTAACTTTTTTGATTCTACGAGGAAGAACCGTGGGACGTAAAACATGCGTGTGGGACCCAGGGAAGTAAATTTAACTTTTTTGATCCTACGAGGAAGAACCGAGGGAAGTAAATTAGCCTTTTTTGAACATGCGTGTGGGACCCGAGGGAAGTAAATTTAACTTTTTTGATCCTACGAGGAAGAACCGTGGGACGTAAATTGAACTTTTTTGATACTACAGGGAAGAACCGAGGGAAGTAAATTCGAATTTTTTGAACATGCCTTTTTTGAACATGCGAGTGGGACCCGAGGGAAGTAAATTTAACTTTTTTGATCCTACGAGGAAGAACCGATGGAAGTAAATTCAAATTTTTTTGAACATGCGAGTGGGACCCGAGGGAAGTAAATTTAACTTTTTTGATCCTACGAGGAAGAACCGAGGGACGTAAATTGAACTTTTTTGATACTACAGGGAAGAACCGAGGGAAGTAAATTCGAATTTTTTGAACATGCGAGTGGGACCCAAGGGAAGTAAATTTAACTTTTTTGATCCTACGAGGAAGAACTGTGGGACGTAAATTGAACTTTTTTGATACTACAGGTAAGAACCGAGGGAAGTAAATTCGAATTTTTTGAACATGCGAGTGGGACCCGAGGGAAGTAAATTTAACTTTTTTGATCCTACGAGGAAGAACCGTGGGACGTAAATTGAACTTTTTTGATACTACAGGTAAGAACCGAGGGAAGTAAATTCGAATTTTTTGAACATGCGAGTGGGACCCGAGGGAAGTAAATTTAACTTTTTTGATCCTACGAGGAAGAACCGTGGGACGTAAATTGAACTTTTTTGATACTACAGGGAAGAACCGAGGGAAGTAAATTCGAATTTTTTGAACATGCGAGTGGGACCCGAGGGAAGTAAATTTAACATTTTTGATCCTACGAGGAAGAACCAAGGGAGGTAAATTCGACTTTTTTTGAACATGCGTGTAGGCCCCAAGGCAAGTAAATTTAACTTTTTTGATCCTACGAGGAAGAACAGTGGGACGTAAATTGAACTTTTTTGATACTATAGGGAAGAACCGAGGGAATTAAATTTAACTTTTTTGATCCTACGAGGAAGAATCGTGGAACGTAAATTGAACTTTTTTGATACTACAGGGAAGAACCGAGGGAAGTAAATTCGAATTTTTTGAACATGCGAGAGGGACCCGATGGAAGTAAATTTAACATTTTTGATCCTACGAGGAAGAGCCGAGGGAAGTAAATTAGCCTTTATTGAACATGCGTGTGGGACCCAAGGGAAGTAAATTTAACTCTTTTGATCCTACGAGGAAGAACCGTGGGACGTAAATTGAACTTTTTTGATACTACAGGGAAGAACCGAGGGAAGTAAATTCGAATTTTTTGAACATGCGAGTGGGACCCAAGGGAAGTAAATTTAACTTTTTTGATCCTACGAGGAAGAGCCGAGGGAAGTAAATTAGCCTTTTTTGAACATGCGTGTGGGACCCGAGGGAAGTAAATTTAACTTTTTTGATCCTACGAGGAAGAACCGTGGGACGTAAATTGAACTTTTTTGATACTACAGGGAAGAACCGAGGGAAGTAAATTCGAAATTTTTGCACATGCGAGTGGGACCTGATGGAAGTAAATTTAACATTTTTGATCCTACGAGGAAGAACCAAGGGAGGTAAATTCGAATTTTTTGTACATGCAAGTGGGACCCAAGGGAAGTAAATTTAACTTTTTTGATCCTACGAGGAAGAACCGTGGGACGTAAATTGAACTTTTTTGATACTACTGGGAAGAACCGAGGGAAGTAAATTCGAATTTTTTGAACATGCGAGTGGGACCCGATGGAAGTAAATTTAACATTTTTGATCCTACGAGGAAGAGCCGAGGGAAGTAAATTAGCCTTTTTTGAACATGCGTGTGGGACCCGAGGGAAGTAAATTTAACTTTTTTGATCCTACGAGGAAGAACTGTGGGACGTAAATTGAACTTTTTTGATACTACAGGGAAGAACCGAGGGAAGTAAATTCGAATTTTTTGAACATGCGAGTGGGACCCGATGGAAGTAAATTTAACATTTTTGATCCTACGAGGAAGAGCCGAGGGAAGTAAATTAGCCTTTTTTGAACATGCGTGTGGGACCCGAGGGAAGTAAATTTAACTTTTTTGATCCTACGAGGAAGAACTGTGGGACGTAAATTGAACTTTTTTGATACTACAGGGAAGAACCGAGGGAAGTAAATTCGAATTTTTTTAACATGCGAGTCGGACCCGATGGAAGTAAATTGAACATTTTTGATCCTACGAGGAAGAACCAAGGGATGTAAATCCGACTTTTTTTGAACATGCAAGTGGGACCCAAGGGAAGTAAATTTAACTTTTTTGATCCTACAAGGAAGAACCAAGGGAGGTAAATTCGACTTTTTTTGAACATGCAAGTGGGACCCAAGGGAAGTAAATTTAACTTTTTTGATCCTACGAGGAAGAACCGTCGGACGTAAATTGAACTTTTTTGATACTACAGGGAAGAACCGAGGGAAGTAAATTCGAATTTTTTGAACATGCGAGTGGGACCCAAGGGAAGTAAATTTAACTTTTTTGATCCTACGAGGAAGAACCAAGGGAGGTAAATTCGACTTTTTTTGAACATGCAAGTGGGACCCAAGGGAAGTAAATTTAACTTTTTTGATCCTACGAGGAAGAACCGTGAGACGTAAATTGAACATTTTTGATACTACAGGGAAGAACCGAGGGAAGTAAATTTAACATTTTTGATCCTACGAGGAAGAAGCAAGGGAGGTAAATTCGACTTTTTTTCAACATGCAAGTGGGATCCAAGGGAAGTAAATTTAACTTTTTTGATCCTACGAGGAAGAACTGTGGGACGTAAATTGAACTTTTTTGATACTACAGGGAAGAACCGAGGGAAGTAAATTCGAATTTTTTGAACATGCGAGTGGGACCCGATGGAAGTAAATTTAACATTATTGATTCTACGAGGAAGAGCCGAGGGAAGTAAATTAGCCTTTTTTGAACATGCGTGTGGGACCCGAGGGAAGTAAATTTAACTTTTTTGATCCTACGAGGAAGAATCGTGGGAAGAATATTGAACTTTTTTGATACTACAGGGAAGAACCGAGGGAAGTAAATTGGAATTTTTTGATCATACGAGGAAGAGCCGAGGAAAGTAAATTAGCCTTTTTTGAACATGCGTGTGGGACCCCAGGGAAGTAAATTTAACTTTTTTGATCCTACGAGGAAGAGCCGAGGGAAGTAAATTAGCCTTTTTTGAACATGCGTGTGGGACCCCAGGGAAGTACATTTGACTTTTTTGATCCTTCGAGGAAGAACCGAGGGAAGTAAATTTAACTTTTTTGATCCTACAGGGAAGAACCGAGGGAAGTAAATTGGAATTTTTTGAACATGCGAGTGGGACCCGAGGGAAGTAAATTGAACTTTTTTGATCCTACGAGGAAGAGCCGAGGGAAGTAAATTAGCCTTTTTTGAACATGCGTGTGGGACCCGAGGGAAGTAAATTTAACATTTTTGATCCTACGAGGAAGAACCAAGGGAGGTAAATTCGACTTTTTTTGAACATGCAAGTGGGACCCAAGGGAAGTAAATTTAACTTTTTTGATCCTACGAGGAAGAACTGTGGGACGTAAATTGAACTTTTTTGATACTACAGGGAAGAACCGAGGGAAGTAAATTCGAATTTTTTGAACATGCAAGTGGGACCCAAGGGAAGTAAATTTAACTTTTTTGATCCTACGAGGAAGAACTGTGGGACGTAAATTGAACTTTTTTGATACTACAGGGAAGAACCGAGGGAAGTAAATTCGAATTTTTTGAACATGCGAGTGGGACCCAAGGGAAGTAAATTTAACTTTTTTGATCCTACGAGGAAGAACTGTGGGACGTAAATTGAACTTTTTTGATCCTACGAGGAAGAACCAAGGGAGGTAAATTCGAATTTTTTGAACATGCGTGTGGGACCCGAGGGAAGTAAATTTAACTTTTTTGATCCTACGAGGAAGAACTGTGGGACGTAAATTGAACTTTTTTGATACTACAGGGAAGAACCGAGGGAAGTAAATTCGAATTTTTTGAACATGCGAGTGGGACCCGATGGAAGTAAATTTAACATTTTTGATCCTACGAGGAAGAACCAAGGGAGGTAAATTCGACTATTTTTGAACATGCGTGTGGGACCCGAGGGAAGTACATTTAACTTTTTTGATCCTACGAGGAAGAACCGTGGGACGTAAATTGAACTTTTTTGATACTACAGGGAAGAACCGAGGGAAGTAAATTCGAAATTTTTGCACATGCGAGTGGGACCCGATGGAAGTAAATTTAACTTTTTTGATCCTACGAGGAAGAACCGTCGGACGTAAATTGAACTTTTTTGATACTACAGGGAAGAACCGAGGGAAGTAAATTCGACTTTTTTTGAACATGCGTGTGGGACACGAGGAAAGTAAATTTAACTTTTTTGATCCTACGAGGAAGAACCGTGGGACGTAAATTAGCCTTTTTTGAACATGCGTGTGGGACCCGAGGGAAGTAAATTTAACTTTTTTGATCCTACGAGGAAGAACCGTGGGACGTAAATTGAACTTTTTTGATACTACAGGGAAGAACCGAGGGAAGTAAATTCGAATTTTTTGAACATGCGAGTGGGACCCGATGGAAGTAAATTTAACATTTTCGATCGTACGAGGAAGAGCCGAGGAAAGTAAATTAGCCTTTTTTGAACATGCAAGTGGGACCCAAGGGAAGTAAATTTAACTTTTTTGATCCTACGAGGAAGAACTGTGGGACGTAAATTGAACTTTTTTGATACTACAGGGAAGAACCGAGGGAAGTAAATTCGAATTTTTTGAACATGCGAGTGGGACCCGATGGAAGTAAATTTAACATTTTTGATCCTACGAGGAAGAACCAAGGGAGGTAAATTCGACTTTTTTTGAACATGCAAGTGGGACCCAAGGGAAGTAAATTTAACTTTTTTGATCCTACGAGGAAGAACTGTGGGACGTAAATTGAACTTTTTTGATACTACAGGGAAGAACCGAGGGAAGTAAATTCGAATTTTTTGAACATGCGAGTGGGACCCGATGGAAGTAAATTTAACATTTTTGATCCTACGAGGAAGAGCCGAGGGAAGTAAATTAGCCTTTTTTGAACATGCGTGTGGGACCCGAGGGAAGTAAATTTAACTTTTTTGATCCTACGAGGAAGAACTGTGGGACGTAAATTGAACTTTTTTGATACTACAGGGAAGAACCGAGGGAAGTAAATTCGCCTTTTTTGAACATGCGAGTGGGACCCGAGGGAAGTAAATTTAACATTTTTGATCCTACGAGGAAGAGCCGAGGAAGGAAATTAGCATTTTTGGAACATGCGTGTGGGACCCGAGGGAAGTAAATTTAACTTTTTTGATCCTACGAGGAAGAGCCGAGGGAAGTAAATTAGTCTTTTTTGAACATGCGTGTGGGACCCGAGGGAAGTAAATTTAACTTTTTTGATCCTACGAGGAAGAACTGTTGGACGTAAATTGAACTTTTTTGATACTGCAGGGAAGAACCGAGGGAAGTAAATTCGAATTTTTTGAACATGCGAGTGGGACCCGAGGGAATTAAATTTAACATTTTTGATGCTACGAGAAAGAACCAAGGGAGGTAAATTCGATTTTTTTGAACATGCGTGTGGGACCCGAGGGAAGTAAATTTAACATTTTTGATGCTACGAGAAAGAACCAAGGGAGGTAAATTCGATTTTTTTGAACATGCAAGTGGGATCCAAGGGAAGTAAATTTAACTTTTTTGATCCTACGAGGAAGAACTGTGGGACGTAAATTGAACTTTTTTGATACTACAGGGAAGAACCGAGGGAAGTAAATTCGAATTTTTTGAACATGCGAGTGGGACCCGAGGGAAGTAAATTTAACTTTTTTGATCCTACGAGGAAGAACTGTGGGACGTAAATTGAACTTTTTTGATACTACAGGGAAGAACCGAGGGAAGTAAATTCGAATTTTTTGAACATGCGAGTGGGACCCAAGGGAAGTAAATTTAACTTTTTTGATCCTACGAGGAAGAACTGTGGGACGTAAATTTAACTTTTTTGATCCTACGAGGAAGAACCGTGGGAAGAAAATTGAACTTTTTTGATACTACAGGGAAGAACCGAGGGAAGTAAATTGGAGTTTTTTGAACATGCGAGTGGGACCCGAGGGAAGTAAATTTAACTTTTTTGATCCTACGAGGAAGAACTGTGGGACGTAAATTAAACTTTTTTGATACTACAGGGAAGAACCGAGGGAAGTAAATTCGAATTTTTTGAACATGCGAGTGGGACCCGATGGAAGTAAATTTAACATTTTTGATCCTACGAGGAAGAACCAAGGGAGGTAAATTCGACTATTTTTGAACATGCGTGTGTGACCCGATGGAAGTAAATTTAACATTTTTGATCCTACGAGGAAGAACCAAGGGAAGTAAATTAGCCTTTTGTGAACATGGGTGTGGGACCCGAGGGAAGTAAATTTAACTTTTCTGATCCTACGAGGAAGAACTGTGGGACGTATATTGAACTTTTTTGATACTACAGGGAAGAACCGAGGGAAGTAAATTAGAATTTTTTGAACATGCGAGTGGGACCCGAGGGAAGTAAATTTAACTTTTTTGATCCTTCGAGGAAGACCCGAGGGAAGTAAATTAGCCTTTTTTTGAACATGCAAGTGGGACCCAAGGGAAGTAAATTTAACTTTTTTGATCCAACGAGGAAGAACTGTTGGACGTAAATTGAACTTTTTTGATCCTACAGGGAAGAACCGAGGGAAGTAAATTCGAATTTTTTGAACATGCGAGTGGGACCCGATGGAAGTAAATTTAACATTTTTGATCCTACGAGGAAGAACCAAGGGAGGTAAATTAGCCTTTTTTTAACATGCGTGTGGGACCCGCGGGAAGTAAATTAGCCTTTTTTGAACATGCGTGTGAGACCCGAGGGAACTAAATTTAACTTTTTTGATCCTACGAGGAAGAACCAAGGGAAGTAAATTCGACTTTTTTTGAACATGCAAGTGGGACCCAAGGGAAGTAAATTTAACTTTTTTGATCCTACGAGGAAGAACTGTGGGACGTAAATTGAACTTTTTTGATACTACAGGGAAGAACCGAGGGAAGTAAATTCGAATTTTTTGAACATGCGAGTGGGACCCGAGGGAAGTAAATTTAACTTTTTTGATCCTACGAGGAAGAACTGTGGGACGTAAATTGAACTTTTTTGATACTACAGGGAAGAACCGAGGGAAGTAAATTCGAATTTTTTGAACATGCGAGTGGGACCCGATGGAAGTAAATTTAACATTTTTGATCCTACGAGGAAGAGCCGAGGGAAGTAAATTAGCCTTTTTTGAACATGCGTGTGGGACCCGAGGGAAGTAAATTTAACTTTTTTGATCCTACGAGGAAGAACCGTGGGACGTAAATTGAACTTTTTTGATACTACAGGGAAGAACCGAGGGAAGTAAATTCGAATTTTTTGAACATGCGAGTGGGACCCGAGGGAAGTAAATTTAACTTTTTTGATCCTACGAGGAAGAGCCGAGGGAAGTAAATTAGCCTTTTTTGAACATGCGTGTGGGACCCGAGGGAAGTAAATTTAACTTTTTTGATCCTACGAGGAAGAGCCGAGGGAAGTAAATTAGCCTTTTTTGAACATGCGTGTGGGACCCCAGGGAAGTAAATTTGACGTTTTTGATCCTACGAGGAAGAACCGTGGGAAGAAAATTAGCCTTTTTTGAACATGCGTGTGGGACCCGAGGGAAGTAAATTTAACTTTTTTGATCCTACGATGAAGAACCGTGGGAAGAAAATTGAACTTTTTTGATACTACAGGGAAGAACCGAGGGAAGTAAATTGGAATTTTTTGAACATGCGAGTGGGACCCGAGGGAAGTAAATTTAACTTTTTTGATCCTACGAGGAACAACTGTGGGACGTAAATTGAACTTTTTTGATACTACAGGGAAGAACCGAGGGAAGTAAATTCGAATTTTTTGAACATGCGAGTGGCACCGGAAGGAAGTAAATTTAACTTTTTTGATCCTACGAGGAAGAACCATGGGAGGTAAATTCGAATTTTTTGAACATGCGAGTGGGATCCGAGGGAAGTAAATTGAACTTTTTTGATCATACGAGGAAGAGCCGAGGAAAGTAAATTAGCCTTTTTTGAACATGCGTGTGGGACCCCAGGGAAGTAAATTTAACATTTTTGATCCTACGAGGAAGAACCAAGGGAGGTAAATTCGACTTTTTTTGAACATGCAAGTGGGACCCAAGGGAAGTAAATTTAACTTTTTTGATCCTACGAGGAAGAACTGTGGGACGTAAATTGAACTTTTTTGATACTACAGGGAAGAACCGAGGGAAGTAAATTCGAATTTTTTGAACATGCGAGTGGGACCCGAGGGAAGTAAATTTAACTTTTTTGATCCTACGAGGAAGAACTGTGGGACGTAAATTGAACTTTTTTGATACTACAGGGAAGAACCGAGGGAAGTAAATTCGAATTTTTTGAACATGCGAGTGGGACCCGATGGAAGTAAATTTAACATTTTTGATCCTACGAGGAAGAGCCGAGGGAAGTAAATTAGCCTTTTTTGAACATGCGTGTGGGACCCGAGGGAAGTAAATTTAACTTTTTTGATCCTACGAGGAAGAATCGTGGGACGTAAATTGAACTTTTTTGATACTACAGGGAAGAACCGAGGGAAGTAAATTCGAATTTTTTGAACATGCGAGTGGGACCCGAGGGAAGTAAATTTAACTTTTTTGATCCTACGAGGAAGAGCCGAGGGAAGTAAATTAGCCTTTTTTGAACATGCGTGTGGGACCCGAGGGAAGTAAATTTAACTTTTTTGATCCTACGAGGAAGAGCCGAGGGAAGTAAATTAGCCTTTTTTGAACATGCGTGTGGGACCCGAGGGAAGTAAATTTAACTTTTTTGATCCTACGAGGAAGAATCGTGGGACGTAAATTGAACTTTTTTGATACTACAGGGAAGAACCGAGGGAAGTAAAATCGAATTTTTTGAACATGCGAGTGGGACCCGAGGGAAGTAAATTGAACTTTTTTGATCATACGAGGAAGAGCCGAGGAAAGTAAATTAGCCTTTTTTGAACATGCGTGTGGGACCCCAGGGAAGTAAATTTAACATTTTTGATCCTACGAGGAAGAACCAAGGGAGGTAAATTCGACTTTTTTTGAACATGCAAGTGGGATCCAAGGGAAGTAAATTTAACTTTTTTGATCCTACGAGGAAGAACTGTGGGACGTAAATTGAACTTTTTTGATACTACAGGGAAGAACCGAGGGAAGTAAATTCGAATTTTTTGAACATGCGAGTGGGACCCGAGGGAAGTAAATTTAACTTTTTTGATCCTACGAGGAAGAACTGTGGGACGTAAATTGAACTTTTTTGATACTACAGGGAAGAACCGAGGGAAGTAAATTCGAATTTTTTGAACATGCGAGTGGGACCCAAGGGAAGTAAATTTAACTTTTTTGATCCTACGAGGAAGAACTGTGGGACGTAAATTTAACTTTTTTGATCCTACGAGGAAGAACCGTGGGAAGAAAATTGAACTTTTTTGATACTACAGGGAAGAACCGAGGGAAGTAAATTCGAATTTTTTGAACATGCGAGTGGGACCCGAGGGAAGTAAATTTAACTTTTTTGATCCTACGAGGAAGAACTGTGGGACGTAAATTAAACTTTTTTGATACTACAGGGAAGAACCGAGGGAAGTAAATTGGAATTTTTTGAACATGCGAGTGGGACCCGAGGGAAGTAAATTTAACTTTTTTGATCCTACGAGGAAGAACTGTGGGACGTAAATTGAACTTTTTTGATACTACAGGGAAGAACCGAGGGAAGTAAATTCGAATTTTTTGAACATGCGAGTGGGACCCGATGGAAGTAAATTTAACATTTTTGATCCTACGAGGAAGAACCAAGGGAGGTAAATTCGACTTTTTTTGAACATGCAAGTGGGATCCAAGGGAAGTAAATTTAACTTTTTTGATCCTACGAGGAAGAACTGTGGGACGTAAATTGAACTTTTTTGATACTACAGGGAAGAACCGAGGGAAGTAAATTCGAATTTTTTGAACATGCGAGTGGGACCCGAGGGAAGTAAATTTAACTTTTTTGATCCTACGAGGAAGAACTGTGGGACGTAAATTGAACTTTTTTGATACTACAGGGAAGAACCGAGGGAAGTAAATTCGAATTTTTTGAACATGCGAGTGGGACCCGAGGGAAGTAAATTTAACTTTTTTGATCCTACGAGGAAGAACCGTGGGACGTAAATTGAACTTTTTTGATACTACAGGGAAGAACCGAGGGAAGTAAATTCGAATTTTTTGAACATGCGAGTGGGACCCGAGGGAAGTAAATTTAACTTTTTTGATCCTACGAGGAAGAACTGTGGGACGTAAATTGAACTTTTTTGATACTACAGGGAAGAACCGAGGGAAGTAAATTCGAATTTTTTGAACATGCGAGTGGGACCCGAGGGAAGTAAATTTAACTTTTTTGATCCTACGAGGAAGAACTGTGGGACGTAAATTGAACTTTTTTGATACTACAGGGAAGAACCGAGGGAAGTAAATTCGAATTTTTTGAACATGCGAGTGGGACCCGAGGGAAGTAAATTTAACATTTTTGATCCTACGAGGAAGAGCCGAGGGAAGTAAATTAGCCTTTTTTGAACATGCGTGTGGGACCCGAGGGAAGTAAATTTAACTTTTTTGATCCTACGAGGAAGAACCGTGGGACGTAAATTGAACTTTTTTGATACTACAGGGAAGAACCGAGGGAAGTAAATTCGAATTTTTTGAACATGCGAGTGGGACCCGATGGAAGTAAATTTAACATTTTTGATCCTACGAGGAAGAACCATGGGAAGTAAATTCGACTTTTTTTGAACATGCGTGTGGGACCCGAGGGAAGTAAATTTAACTTTTTTGATCCTACGAGGAAGAACCGTGGGACGTAAATTGAACTTTTTTGATACTACAGGGAAGAACCGAGGGAAGTAAATTCGAATTTTTTGAACATGCGAGTGGGACCCGATGGAAGTAAATTTAACATTTTTGATCCTACGAGGAAGAACCGTGGGACGTAAATTGAACTTTTTTGATACTACAGGGAAGAACCGAGGGAAGTAAATTCGAATTTTTTGAACATGCGAGTGGGACCCAAGGGAAGTAAATTTAACTTTTTTGATCCTACGAGGAAGAACTGTGGGACGTAAATTGAACTTTTTTGATACTACAGGGAAGAACCGAGGGAAGTAAATTCGAATTTTTTGAACATGCGAGTGGGACCCGAGGGAAGTAAATTTAACTTTTTTGATCCTACGAGGAAGAACTGTGGGACGTAAATTGAACTTTTTTGATACTACAGGGAAGAACCGAGGGAAGTAAATTCGAATTTTTTGAACATGCGAGTGGGACCCGAGGGAAGTAAATTTAACATTTTTGATCCTACGAGGAAGAGCCGAGGGAAGTAAATTCGACTTTTTTTGAACATGCGAGTGGGACCCGAGGGAAGTAAATTTAACTTTTTTGATCCTACGAGGAAGAACTGTGGGACGTAAATTGAACTTTTTTGATACTACAGGGAAGAACCGAGGGAAGTAAATTCGAATTTTTTGAACATGCGAGTGGGACCCGAGGGAAGTAAATTTAACTTTTTTGATCCTACGAGGAAGAACTGTGGGACGTAAATTGAACTTTTTTGATACTACAGGGAAGAACCGAGGGAAGTAAATTCGAATTTTTTGAACATGCGAGTGGGACCCGAGGGAAGTAAATTTAACTTTTTTGATCCTACGAGGAAGAACTGTGGGACGTAAATTGAACTTTTTTGATACTACAGGGAAGAACCGAGGGAAGTAAATTCGAATTTTTTGAACATGCGAGTGGGACCCGAGGGAAGTAAATTTAACATTTTTGATCCTACGAGGAAGAGCCGAGGGAAGTAAATTAGCCTTTTTTGAACATGGGTGTGGGACCCGAGGGAAGTAAATTTAACTTTTTTGATCCTACGAGGAGGAACCGTGGGAAGAAAATTGAACTTTTTTGATACTACAGGGAAGAACCGAGGGAAGTAAATTGGAGTTTTTTGAACATGCGAGTGGGACCCGAGGGAAGTAAATTTAACTTTTTTGATCATACGAGGAAGAACCATGGGAAGTAAATTCGACTTTTTTTGAACATGCAAGTGGGACCCAAGGGAAGTAAATTCATCTTTTTTGATCCTACGAGGAAGAACCGTGGGACGTAAATTGAACTTTTTTGATACTACAGGGAAGAATCGAGGGAAGTAAATTCGAATTTTTTGAACATGCGAGTGGGACCCGAGGGAAGTAAATTTAACTTTTTTGATCCTACGAGGAAGAACTGTGGGACGTAAATTGAACTATTTTGATACTACAGGGAACAGCCGAGGGAAGTAAATTCGAATTTTTTGAACATGCGAGTGGGACCCGATGGAAGTAAATTTAACATTTTTGATCCTACGAGGAAGAACCAAGGGAGGTAAATTCGACTATGTTTGAACATGCAAGTGGGATCCAAGGGAAGTAAATTTAACTTTTTTGATCCTACGAGGAAGAACTGTCGGACGTAAATTAAACTTTTTTGATACTACAAGGAAGAACCGAGGGAAGTAAATTCGAATTTTTTGAACATGCGAGTGGGACCCGATGGAAGTAAATTTAACATTTTTGATCCTACGAGGAAGAGCCGAGGGAAGTAAATTAGCCTTTTTTGAACATGCGTGTGGGACCCGAGGGAAGTAAATTTAACTTTTTTGATCCTACGAGGAAGAACCATGGGACGTAAATTGAACTTTTTTGATACTACAGGGAAGAACCGAGGGAAGTAAATTCGAATTTTTTGAACATGCGAGTGGGACCCGATGGAAGTAAATTTAACATTTTTGATCCTACGAGGAAGAGCCGAGGGAAGTAAATTAGCCTTTTGTGAACATGGGTGTGGGACCCGAGGGAAGTAAATTTAACTTTTTTGATCCTACGAGGAAGAACCGTGGGACGTAAATTGAACTTTTTTGATACTACAGGGAAGAACCGAGGGAAGTAAATTCGAATTTTTTGAACATGCGAGTGGGACCCGAGGGAAGTAAATTTAACATTTTTGATCCTACGAGGAAGAGCCGATGCAAGTAAATTAGCCTTTTTTGAACATGCGAGTGGGACCCGAGGGAAGTAAATTTAACTTTTTTGATCCTACGAGGAAGAGCCGAGGGAAGTAAATTAGCCTTTTTTGAACATGCGTGTGGGACCCCAGGGAAGTAAATTTAACTTTTTTGATCCTACGAGGAAGAACCGTGGGAAGAAAATTGAACTTTCTTGATACTACAGGGAAGAACCGAGGGAAGTAAATTGGACTTTTTTGATCATGCGAGTGCGACCCGAGGGAAGTCAATTTACCTTTTTTGAGCCTACGAGAGAGAGCCGTGGGAAGTAAATTAGACTTTTTTGAACATGCGTGTGGGACCCGAGGGAAGTAAATTGAACTTTTTTGATCCTACGAGGAAGAATCGAGGGAAGTAAATTCGAATTTTTTGAACATGCGAGTGGGACCCGAGGGAAGTAAATTTAACTTTTTTGATCCTACGAGGAAGAACTGTGGGACGTAAATTGAACTTTTTTGATACTACAGGGAAGAACCGAGGGAAGTAAATTCGAATTTTTTGAACATGCAAGTGGGACCCAAGGGAAGTAAATTTAACTTTTTTGATCCTACGAGGAAGAACTGTGGGACGTAAATTGAACTTTTTTGATACTACAGGGAAGAACCGAGGGAAGTAAATTCGAATTTTTTGAACATGCGAGTGGGACCCAAGGGAAGTAAATTTAACTTTTTTGATCCTACGAGGAAGAACTGTGGGACGTAAATTTAACTTTTTTGATCCTACGAGGAAGAACAGTGGGACGTAAATTGAACTTTTTTGATACTACAGGGAAGAACCGAGGGAAGTAAATTCGAATTTTTTGAACATGCGAGTGGGACCCAAGGGATGTAAATTTAACTTTTTTGATCCTACGAGGAAGAACCGTCGGACGTAAATTGAACTTTTTTGATACTGCAGGGAAGAACCGAGGGAAGTAAATTCGAATTTTTTGAACATGCGAGTGGGACCCGATGGAAGTAAATTTAACATTTTTGATCCTACGAGGAAGAACCAAGAGGGTAAATTCGACTTTTTTTGAACATGCAAGTGCGACCCAAGGGAAGTAAATTTAACATTTTTGATCCTACGAGGAAGATCCAAGGGAAGTAAATTAGCCTTTTTTGAACATGCGTGTGGAACCCGAGGGAAGTAAATTTAACTTTTTTGATCCTACGAGGAAGAACCGTGGGACGTAAATTGAACTTTTTTGATACTACAGGGAAGATCCGAGGGAAGTAAATTCGAATTTTTTGAACATGCGAGTGGGACCCGATGGAAGTAAATTTAACTTTTTTTGATCATACGAGGAAGAGCCGAGGAAAGTAAATTAGCCTTTTTTGAACATGCAAGTGGGACCCAAGGGAAGTAAATTTAACTTTTTTGATCCTACGAGGAAGAACCGTGGGACGTAAATTGAACTTTTTTGATACTACAGGGAAGAACCGAGGGAAGTAAATTCGAATTTTTTGAACATGCGAGTGGGACCCGATGGAAGTAAATTTAACATTTTCGATCATACGAGGAAGAGCCGAGGAAAGTAAATTAGCCTTTTTTGAACATGCGAGTCGGACCCGAGGGAAGTAAATTTAACTTTTTTGATCCTACGAGGAAGAACCGTGGGACGTAAATTGAACTTTTTTGATACTACAGGGAAGAACCGAAGGAAGTACATTCGAATTTTTTGAACATGCGAGTGGGACCCAAGGGAAGTAAATTTAACTTTTTTGATCCTACGAGGAAGAACTGTGGGACGTAAATTAAACTTTTTTGATACTACAGGGAAGAACCGAGGGAAGTAAATTGGAATTTTTTGAACATGCGAGTGTGACCCGAGGGAAGTAAATTTAACTTTTTTGATCCTACGAGGAAGAGCCGAGGGAAGTAAATTAGCCTTTTTTGAACATGCGTGTGGGACCCGAGGGAAGTAAATTTAACTTTTTTGATCCTACGAGGAAGAACTGTGGGACGTAAATTGAAATTTTTTGATACTACAGGGAAGAACCGAGTGGGACCCAAGGGAAGTAAATTCATCTTTTTTGATCCTACGAGGAAGAACCGTGGGACGTAAATTGAACTTTTTTGATCCTACGAGGAAGAGCCGAGGGAAGTAAATTAGCCTTTTTTGAACATGCGTGTGGGGCCCGAGGGAAGTAAATTTAACTTTTTTGATCCTACGAGGAAGAACCGTGGGAAGAAAATTGAACTTTTTTGATACTACAGGGAAGAACCGAGGGAAGTAAATTGGAATTTTTTGAACATGCGAGTGGGACCCGAGGGAAGTAAATTTAACTTTTTTGATCCTACGAGGAAGAATCGTGGGACGTAAATTGAACTTTTTTGATACTACAGGGAAGAACCGAGGGAAGTAAAATCGAATTTTTTGAACATGCGAGTGGGACCCGAGGGAAGTAAATTGAACTTTTTTGATCATACGAGGAAGAGCCGAGGAAAGTAAATTAGCCTTTTTTGAACATGCGTGTGGGACCCCAGGGAAGTAAATTTAACTTTTTTGATCCTACGAGGAAGAACCGTGGGAAGTAAATTAGCCTTTTTTGAACATGCGTGTGGGACCCGAGGGAAGTAAATTTAACTTTTTTGATCCTACGAGGAAGAACTGTGGGACGTAAATTGAACTTTTTTGATACTACAGGGAAGAACCGAGGGAAGTAAATTCGAATTTTTTGAACATGCGAGTGGGACCCGAGGGAAGTAAATTTAACATTTTTGATCATACGAGGAAGAGCCGAGGAAAGTAAATTAGCCTTTTTTGAACATGCGTGTGGGACCCGCGGGAAGTAAATTTAACTTTTTTGATCTTACGAGGAAGAACTGTGGGACGTAAATTGAACTTTTTTGATACTACAGGGAAGAACCGAGGGAAGTAAATTCGAATTTTTTGAACATGCGAGTGGGACCCGAGGGAAGTAAATTTAACTTTTTTGATCCTACGAGGAAGAACTGTGGGACGTAAATTGAACTTTTTTGATACTACAGGGAAGAACCGAGGGAAGTAAATTCGAATTTTTTGAACATGCGAGTGGGACCCGATGGAAGTAAATTTAACATTTTTGATCCTACGAGGAAGAACCATGGGAGGTAAATTCGACTTTTTTTGAACATGCAAGTGGGACCCAAGGGAAGTAAATTTAACTTTTTTGATCCTACGAGGAAGAACCGTGGGACGTAAATTGAACTTTTTTGATACTACAGGGAAGAACCGAGGGAAGTAAATTCGAATTTTTTGAACATGCGAGTGGGACCCGATGGAAGTAAATTTAACATTTTTGATCCTACGAGGAAGACCCAAGGGAAGTAAATTTAACTTTTTTGATCCTACGAGGAAGAACTGTGGGACGTAAATTGAACTTTTTTGATACTACAGGGAAGAACCGAGGGAAGTAAATTCGAATTTTTTGAACATGCGAGTGGGACCCGAGGGAAGTAAATTTAACTTTTTTGATCCTACGAGGAAGAACTGTGGGACGTAAATTGAACTTTTTTGATACTACAGGGAAGAACCGAGGGAAGTAAATTCGAATTTTTTGAACATGCGAGTGGGACCCGATGGAAGTAAATTTAACATTTTTGATCCTACGAGGAAGAGCCGAGGGAAGTAAATTAGCCTTTTTTGAACATGCGTGTGGGACCCGAGGGAAGTAAATTTAACTTTTTTGATCCTACGAGGAAGAACTGTGGGACGTAAATTGAACTTTTTTGATACTACAGGGAAGAACCGAGGGAAGTAAATTCGAATTTTTTGAACATGCGAGTGGGACCCGAGGGAAGTAAATTTAACATTTTTGATCCTACGAGGAAGAGCCGAGGGAAGTAAATTAGCCTTTTTTGAACATGCGTGTGGGACCCCAGGGAAGTAAATTTAACTTTTTTGATCCTACGAGGAAGAGCCGAGGGAAGTAAATTAGCCTTTTTTGAACATGCGTGTGGGACCCGAAGGAAGTAAATTTAACTTTTTTGATCCTGCGAGGAAGAACTGTGGGACGTAAATTGAACTTTTTTGATCATACGAGGAAGAGCCGAGGAAAGTAAATTAGCCTTTTTTGAACATGCGTGTGGGACCCGAGGGAAGTAAATTTAACTTTTTTGATCCTACGAGGAAGAGCCGAGGAAAGTAAATTAGCCTTTTTTGAACATGCGTGTGGGACCCCAGGGAAGTAAATTTAACATTTTTGATCCCACGAGGGAAGAGCCAAGGAAATAAATTCGACTTTTTTTGAACATGCACGTGGGATCCAAGGGAAGTAAATTTAACTTTTTTGATCCTACGAGGAAGAACTGTGGGACGTAAATTGAACTTTTTTGATACTACAGGGAAGAACCGAGGGAAGTAAATTCGAATTTTTCGAACATGCGAGTGGGACCCGAGGGAAGTAAATTTAACTTTTTTGATCTTACGAGGAAGAACTGTGGGACGTAAATTGAAGTTTTTTGATACTACAGGGAAGAACCGAGGGAAGTAAATTCGAATTTTTTGAACATGCGAGTGGGACCCAAGGGAAGTAAATTTAACTTTTTTGATCCTACGAGGAAGAACTGTGGGACGTAAATTTAACTTTTTTGATACTACGAGGAAGAACCGAGGGAAGTAAATTCGAATTTTTTGAACATGCGAGTGGGACCCGAGGTAAGTAAATTTAACTTTTTTGATCCTACGAGGAAGAACTGTGGGACGTAAATTAAACTTTTTTGATACTACAGGGAAGAACCGAGGGAAGTAAATTCGAATTTTTTTAACATGCGAGTGGGACCCGATGGAAGTAAATTTAACATTTTTGATCCTACGAGGAAGAACCAAGGGAGGTAAATTCGACTATTTTTGAACATGCGTGTGGGACCCGAGGGAAGTACATTTAACTTTTTTGATCCTACGAGGAAGAACCGTGGGAAGAAAATTGAACTTTTTTGATACTGCAGGGAAGAACCGAGGGAAGTAAATTGGAATTTTTTGAACATGCGAGTGGGACCCGAGGGAAGTAAATGTAACATTTTTGATCCTACGAGGAAGAACCAAGGGAAGTAAATTAGCCTTTTGTGAACATGCAAGTGGGACCCAAGGGAAGTAAATTCATCTTTTTTGATCCTACGAGGAAGAACCGTGGGACGTAAATTGAACTTTTTTGATACTACAGGGAAGAATCGAGGGAAGTAAATTCGATTTTTTTGAACATGCGAGTGGGACCCGAGGGAAGTAAATTTAACTTTTTTGATCCTACGAGGAAGAATCGTGGGACGTAAATTGAACTTTTTTGATACTACAGGGAAGAACCGAGGGAAGTAAATTCGAATTTTTTGAACATGCGAGTGGGACCCGAGGGAAGTAAATTGAACTTTTTTGATCATACGAGGAAGAGCCGAGGAAAGTAAATTAGCCTTTTTTGAACATGCAAGTGGGACCCAAGGGAAGTAAATTCATCTTTTTTGATCCTACGAGGAAGAACCGTGGGACGTAAATTGAACTTTTTTGATACTACAGGGAAGAACCGAGGGAAGTAAATTAGCATTTTTTGAACATGCGAGGGGGGCCCGGTGGAAGTAAAGTTAACATTTTTGAACATTCGAGGGAAAAACAAAGGAGATAAATTCTACATTGTTTGAACATGCGAGTGGGACCCGAGGGAAGTAAATTGAACTTTTTTGATCATACGAGGAAGAGCCGAGGAAAGTAAATTAGCCTTTTTTGAACATGCGTGTGGGACCCCAGGGAAGTAAATTTAACATTTTTGATCCTACGAGGAAGAACCAAGGGAGGTAAATTCGACTTTTTTTGAACATGCAAGTGGGATCCAAGGGAAGTAAATTTAACTTTTTTGATCCTACGAGGAAGAACTGTGGGACGTAAATTGAACTTTTTTGATACTACAGGGAAGAACCGAGGGAAGTAAATTCGAATTTTTTGAACATGCGAGTGGGACCCGAGGGAAGTAAATTTAACTTTTTTGATCCTACGAGGAAGAACTGTGGGACGTAAATTGAACTTTTTTGATACTACAGGGAAGAACCGAGGGAAGTAAATTCGAATTTTTTGAACATGCGAGTGGGACCCGAGGGAAGTAAATTTAACATTTTTGATCCTACGAGGAAGAGCCGAGGGAAGTAAATTAGCCTTTTTTGAACATGCGTGTGGGACCCGAGGGAAGTAAATTTAACTTTTTTGATCCTACGAGGAAGAACCGTGGGAAGAAAATTGAACTTTTTTGATACTACAGGGAAGAACCGAGGGAAGTAAATTGGAATTTTTTGAACATGCGAGTGGGACCCGAGGGAAGTAAATTTAACTTTTTTGATCCTACGAGGAAGAACTGTGGGACGTAAATTAAACTTTTTTGATACTACAGGGAAGAACCGAGGGAAGTAAATTCGAATTTTTTGAACATGCGAGTGGGACCCAAGTGAAGTAAATTTAACTTTTTTGATCCTACGAGGAAGAGAAGAGGGAAGTAAATTAGCCTTTTTTGAACATGCGTGTGGGACCCGAGGGAAGTACATTTAACTTTTTTGATCCTACGAGGAAGAACCATGGGACGTAAATTGAAATTTTTTGATACTACAGGGAAGAACCGAGTGGGACCCAAGGGAAGTAAATTCATCTTTTTTGATCCTACGAGGAAGAACCGTGGGACGTAAATTGAACTTTTTTGATACTACAGGGAAGAACCGAGGGAAGTAAATTGGAATTTTTTGAACATGCGAGTGGGACCCGAGGGAAGTAAATTTAACTTTTTTGATCCTACGAGGAAGAATCGTGGGACGTAAATTGAACTTTTTTGATACTACAGGGAAGAACCGAGGGAAGTAAAATCGAATTTTTTGAACATGCGAGTGGGACCCGAGGGAAGTAAATTGAACTTTTTTGATCATACGAGGAAGAGCCGAGGAAAGTAAATTAGCCTTTTTTGAACATGCGTGTGGGACCCCAGGGAAGTAAATTTAACTTTTTTGATCCTACGAGGAAGAGCCGAGGGAAGTAAATTAGCCTTTTTTGAACATGCGTGTGGGACCCCAGGGAAGTAAATTTGACTTTTTTGATCCTACGAGGAAGAACCGTGGGAAGTAAATTAGCCTTTTTTGAACATGCGTGTGGGACCCGAGGGAAGTAAATTTAACTTTTTTGATCCTACGAGGAAGAACCGTGGGAAGAAAATTGAACTTTTTTGATACTACAGGGAAGAACCGAGGGAAGTAAATTGGAATTTTTTGAACATGCGAGTGGGACCCGAGGGAAGTAAATTTAACTTTTTTGATCCTACGAGGAAGAATCGTGGGACGTAAATTGAACTTTTTTGATACTACAGGGAAGAACCGAGGGAAGTAAAATCGAATTTTTTGAACATGCGAGTGGGACCCGAGGGAAGTAAATTGAACTTTTTTGATCATACGAGGAAGAGCCGAGGAAAGTAAATTAGCCTTTTTTGAACATGCGTGTGGGACCCCAGGGAAGTAAATTTAACTTTTTTGATCCTACGAGGAAGAGCCGAGGGAAGTAAATTAGCCTTTTTTGAACATGCGTGTGGGACCCCAGGGAAGTAAATTTAACTTTTTTGATCCTACGAGGAAGAACCATGGGACGTAAATTGAACTTTTTTGATACTACAGGGAAGAACCGAGGGAAGTAAATTCGAATTTTTTGAACATGCGAGTGGGACCCGAGGGAAGTAAATTTAACTTTTTTGATCATACGAGGAAGAGCCGAGGAAAGTAAATTAGCCTTTTTTGAACATGCATGTGGGACCCCAGGGAAGTAAATTTAACTTTTTTGATCTTACGAGGAAGAACTGTGGGACGTAAATTGAACTTTTTTGATACTACAGGGAAGAGCCGAGGGAAGTAAATTAGCCTTTTTTGAACATGCGTGTGGGACCCCAGGGAAGTAAATTTGACGTTTTTGATCCTACGAGGAAGAACCGTGGGAAGAAAATTGAACTTTTTTGATACTACAGGGAAGAACCGAGGGAAGTAAATTCGAATTTTTTGAACATGCGAGTTGGACCCGATGGAAGTAAATTTAACATTTCTGACCCTACGAGGAAGAACCATGGGAAGTAAATTCGACTTTTTTTGAACATGCAAGTGGGACCCAAGGGAAGTAAATTCATCTTTTTTAAATCCTACGAGGAAGAACCGTGGGTCGTAAATTGAACTTTTTTGATACTACAGGGAAGAATCGAGGGAAGTAAATTCGAATTTTTTGAACATGCGAGTGGGATCCGAGGGAAGTAAATTTAACTTTTTTGATCCTACGAGGAAGAGCCGAGGGAAGTAAATTCGAATTTTTTGAACATGCGAGTGGGACCCGAGGGAAGTAAATTTAACTTTTTTGATCCTACGAGGAAGAACTGTGGGACGTAAATTGAACTTTTTTGATACTACAGGGAAGAACCGAGGGAAGTAAATTCGAATTTTTTGAACATGCGAGTGGGACCCGAGGGAAGTAAATTTAACATTTTTGATCCTACGAGGAAGAGCCGAGGGAAGTAAATTAGCCTTTTTTGAACATGCGTGTGGGACCCGAGGGAAGTAAATTTAACTTTTTTGATCCTACGAGGAAGAACCGTGGGACGTAAATTGAACTTTTTTGATACTACAGGGAAGAACCGAGGGAAGTAAATTCGAATTTTTTGAACATGCGAGTGGGACCCGAGGGAAGTAAATTTAACTTTGTTGATCCTACGAGGAAGAGCCGAGGGAAATAAATTAGCCTTTTTTGAACATGCGTGTGGGATCCGAGGGAAGTAAATTTAACTTTTTTGATCCTACGAGGAAGAGCCGAGGGAAGTAAATTAGCATTTTTTGAACATGCGAGTGGGACCCGATGGAAGTAAATTTAACATTTTTGATCCTACGAGGAAGAACCGTGGGACGTAAATTGAACTTTTTTCATCCTACAGGGAAGAACCGAGGGAAGTAAATTCGAATTTTTTGAACTTGCGATTGGGACCCGAGGGAAGTAAATTTAACTTTTTTGATCCTTCGAGGAAGACCCGATGTAAGTAAATTAGCCTTTTTTGAACATTCGTGTGGGACCCGAGGGAAGTAAATTTAACTTTTTTGATCCTTCGAGGAAGACCCGAGGGAAGTAAATTAGCCTTTTTTTGAACATGCAAGTGGGACCCAAGGGAAGTAAATTTAACTTTTTTGATCCTACGAGGAAGAACTGTGGGACGTAGATTGAACTTTTTTGATACTGCAGGGAAGAACCGAGGGAAGTAAATTCGAATTTTTTGAACATGCGATTGGGACCCGAGGGGCGTAAATTTAACTTTTTTGATCCTACGAGGAAGAACTGTGGGACGTATATTGAACTTTTTTGATACTACAGGGAAGAACCGAGGGAAGTAAATTCGAATTTTTTGAACATGCGAGTGGGACCCGAGGGAAGTAAATTTAACTTTTTTGATCCTACGAGGAAGAACTGTGGGACGTAAATTGAACTTTTTTGATACTACGAGGAAGAACCGAGGGAAGTAAATTCGAATTTTTTGAACATGCGAGTGGGACCCGAGGGAAGTAAATTTAACTTTTTTGATCCTACGAGGAAGAACCGAGGGACGTAAATTGAACTTTTTTGATACTACAGGGAAGAACCGAGGGAAGTAAATTCAAATTTTTTGAACAGGCGTGTGCGACCCGATGGAAGTAAATTTAACATTTTTGATCCTACGAGAAAGAACCAAGGGAGGTAAATTCGACTTTTTTGAACATGCGTGTGGAACCCGAGGGAAGTAAATTTAACTTTTTTGATCCTACGAGGAAGAACCGTGGGACGTAAATTGAACTATTTTGATACTACAGGGAAGAACCGAGGGAAGTAAATTCGAATTTTTTGAACATGCGAGTGGGACCCGAGGGAAGTAAATTTAACTTTTTTGATCCTACGAGGAAGAACCGTGGGACGTAAATTGAACTTTTTTGATACTACAGGGAAGAACCGAGGGAAGTAAATTCGAATTTTTTGAACATGCGAGTGGGACCCGATGGAAGTAAATTTAACATTTTTGATCCTACGAGGAAGAACCAAGGGAAGTAAATTAGCCTTTTGTGAACATGCGTGTGGGACCCGAGGGAAGTAAATTTAACTTTTTTGATCCTACGAGGAAGAACCGTGGGACGTAAATTGAACTTTTTTGATACTACAGGGAAGAACCGAGGGAAGTAAATTCGAATTTTTTGAACATGCGAGTGGGACCCGAGGGAAGTAAATTGAACTTTTTTGATCATACGAGGAAGAGCCGAGGAAAGTAAATTAGCCTTTTTTGAACATGCAAGTGGGACCCAAGGGAAGTAAATTCATCTTTTTTGATCCTACGAGGAAGAACCGTGGGAAGTAAATTCGAATTTTTTGAACATGCGAGTGGGACCCGAGGTAAGTAAATTTAACTTTTTTGATCCTACGAGGAAGAACTGTGGGACGTAAATTGAACTTTTTTGATACTACAGGGAAGAACCGAGGGAAGTAAATTCGAATTTTTTGAACATGCGAGTGGGACCCGATGGAAGTAAATTTAACATTTTTGATCCTACGAGGAAGAACCGAGGGAAGTAAATTCGACTTTTTTGAACATGCGTGTGGGACCCGAGGGAAGTAAATTTAACTTTTTTGATCCTACGAGGAAGAACCGTGGGACGTACATTGAACTTTTTTGATACTACAGGGAAGAACCGAGGGAAGTAAATTCGAATTTTTTGAACATGCGAGTGGGACCCGAGGGAAGTAAATTTAACATTTTTGATCCTAGGAGGAAGAGCCGAGGGAAGTAAATTAGCCTTTTTTGAACATGCAAGTGGGAACCGAGGGAAGTAAATTTAACTTTTTTGATCCTACGAGGAAGAACCGTGGGACGTAAATTGAACTTTTTTGATACTACAGGTAAGAACCGAGGGAAGTAAATTCGAATTTTTTGAACATGCGAGTGGGACCCGAGGGAAATAAATTTAACTTTTATAATCCTACGAGGAAGAACCGTGGGACGTAAATTGAACTTTTTTGATACTACAGGGAAGAACCGAGGGAAGTAAATTCGAATTTTTTGAACATGCGAGTGGGACCCGAGGGAAGTAAATTTAACTTTTTTGATCCTACGAGGAAGAGCCGAGGGAAGTAAATTAGCCTTTTTTGAACATGCATGTGGGACCCGAGGGAAGTAAATTTAACTTTTTTGATCCTACGAGGAAGAACCGTGGGACGTAAATTGAACTTTTTTGATACTACAGGGAAGAACCGAGGGAAGTAAAATCGAATTTTTTGAACATGCGAGTGGGACCCGATGGAAGTAAATTTAACATTTTTGATCCTACGAGGAAGAACCATGGGAGGTAAATTCGAATTTTTTGAACATGCGAGTGGGATCCGAGGGAAGTAAATTGAACTTTTTTGATCATACGAGAAAGAGCCGGGGAAAGTAAATTAGCCTTTTTTGAACATGCGTGTGGGACCCCAGGGGAGTAAATTTAACATTTTTGATCCTTCGAGGAAGACCCGAGGGAAGTAAATTCGACTTTTTTTGAACATGCAAGTGGGACCCAAGGGAAGTAAATTTAACTTTTTTGATCCTACGAGGAAGAACTGTGGGACGTAAATTGAACTTTTTTGATACTACAGGGAAGAACCGAGGGAAGTAAATTCGAATTTTTTGAACATGCGAGTGGGACCCAAGGGAAGTAAATTTAACTTTTTTGATCCTACGAGGAAGAACTGTGGGACGTAAATTGAACTTTTTTGATACTACAGGGAAGAACCGAGGGAAGTAAATTCGAATTTTTTGAACATGCGAGTGGGACCCGATGGAAGTAAATTTAACATTTTTGATCCTACGAGGAAGAGCCGAGGGAAGTAAATTAGCCTTTTTTGAACATGCGTGTGGGACCCGAGGGAAGTAAATTTAACTTTTTTGATCCTACGAGGAAGAACCGTGGGACGTAAATTGAACTTTTTTGATACTACAGGGAAGAACCGAGGGAAGTAAATTCGAATTTTTTGAACATGCGAGTGGGACCCGAGGGAAGTAAATTTAACTTTTTTGATCCTACGAGGAAGAACTGTGGGACGTAAATTGAACTTTTTTGATACTACAGGGAAGAACCGAGGGAAGTAAATTCGAATTTTTTGAACATGCGAGTGGGACCCAAGTGAAGTAAATTTAACTTTTTTGATCCTACGAGGAAGAGCCGAGGGAAGTAAATTAGCCTTTTTTGAACATGCGTGTGGGACCCGAGGGAAGTAAATTTAACTTTTTTGATCCTACGAGGAAGAACCATGGGACGTAAATTGAACTTTTTTGATACTACAGGGAAGAACCGAGTCGGACCCGATGGAAGTCAATTTAACATTTTTGAGGGAAGAACCGTGGGACGTATATTGAACTTTTTTGATACTACAGGGAAGAACCGAGGGAAGTAAATTGGAATTTTTTGAACATGCGAGTGGGACCCGAGGGAAGTAAATTTAACTTTTTTGATCCTACGAGGAAGAACCGTGGGACGTAAATTGAACTTTTTTGATACTACAGGGAAGAACCGAGGGAAGTAAATTCGAATTTTTTGAACATGCGAGTGGGACCCGAGGGAAGTAAATTTAACATTTTTGATCCTAGGAGGAAGAGCCGAGGAAAGTAAATTAGCCTTTTTTGAACATGCGTGTGGGACCCGAGGGAAGTAAATTTAACTTTTTTGATCCTACGAGGAAGAACCGAGGGAAGTAGATTAGCCTTTTTTGAACATGCGTGTGGGACCCGAGGGAAGTAAATTTAACTTTTTTGATCCTACGAGGAAGAACCGAGGGAAGTAAATTAGCCTTTTTTGAACATGCGTGTGGGACCCGAGGGAAGTAAATTTAACTTTTTTGATCCTACGAGGAAGAACCGTGGGACGTAAATTGAACTTTTTTGATACTACAGGGAAGAACCGAGGGAAGTAAATTCGAATTTTTTGAACATGCGAGTGGGACCCGAGGGAAGTAAATTTAACTTTTTTGATCCTACGAGGAAGAACCGTGGGACGTAAATTGAACTTTTTTGATACTACAGGGAAGAACCGAGGGAAGTAAATTCGAATTTTTTGAACATGCGAGTGGGACCCGAGGGAAGTAAATTTAACTTTTTTGATCCTACGAGGAAGAGCCGAGGGAAGTAAATTAGCCTTTTTTGAACATGCGTGTGGGACCCGAGGGAAGTAAATTTAACTTTTTTGATCCTACGAGGAAGAGCCGAGGGAAGTAAATTAGCCTTTTTTGAACATGCGTGTGGGACCCGAGGGAAGTAAATTTAACTTTTTTGATCCTACGAGGAAGAACCGTGGGACGTAAATTGAACTTTTTTGATACTACAGGGAAGAACCGAGGGAAGTAAATTAGAATTTTTTGAACATGCGAGTGGGACCCGAGGGAAGTAAATTTAACTTTTTTGATCCTTCGAGGAAGACCCGAGGGAAGTAAATTAGCCTTTTTTTGAACATGCAAGTGGGACCCAAGGGAAGTAAATTTAACTTTTTTGATCCAACGAGGAAGAACTGTTGGACGTAAATTGAACTTTTTTGATCCTACAGGGAAGAACCGAGGGAAGTAAATTCGAATTTTTTGAACATGCGAGTGGGACCCGATGGAAGTAAATTTAACTTTTTTGTTCCTAAGAGGAAGAACTGTTGGACGTAAATTGAACTTTTTTGATCCTACAGGAAAGAACCAAGGGAGGTAAATTCGACTTTTCTGGAACATGCAAGTGGGACCCAAGGGAAGTAAATTTAACTTTTTTGATCCTACGAGGAAGAACCATGGGACGTAAATTCGATTTTTTTGAACATGCAAGTGGGACCCGAGGGAAGTAAATTTAACTTTTTTGATCCTACGAGGAAGAACCATGGGACGTAAATTGAACTTTTTTGATACTACAGGGAAGAACCGAGGGAAGTAAATTCGAATTTTTTGAACATGCGAGTTGGACCCGATGGAAGTAAATTTAACATTTCTGACCCTACGAGGAAGAACCATGGGAAGTAAATTCGACTTTTTTTAAACATGCGAGTGGGACCCGAGGGAAGTAAATTTAACTTTTTTGATCCTACGAGGAAGAACTGTGGGACGTAAATTGAACTATTTTGATACTACAGGGAAGAACCGAGGGAAGTAAATTCGAATTTTTTGAACATGCGAGTGGGACCCGATGGAAGTAAATTTAACATTTTTGATCCTACGAGGAAGAGCCGAGGGAAGTAAATTAGCCTTTTTTGAACATGGGTGTGGGACCCGAGGGAAGTAAATTTAACTTTTTTGATCCTACGAGGAAGAACCGTGGGACGTAAATTGAACTTTTTTGATACTACAGGGAAGAACCGAGGGAAGTAAATTCGAATTTTTTGAACATGCGAGTGGGACCCGAGGGAAGTAAATTTAACTTTTTTGATCCTACGAGGAAGAGCCGAGGGAAGTAAATTCGCATTTTTTGAACATGCGTGTGGGACCCGAGGGAAGTAAATTTAACTTTTTTGATCCTACGAGGAAGAGCCGAGGGAAGTAAATTAGCCTTTTTTGAACATGCGTGTGGGACCCGAGGGAAGTAAATTTAACTTTTTTGATCCTACGAGGAAGAACTGTGGGACGTAAATTGAACTTTTTTGATACTACAAGGAAGAACCGAGGGAAGTAAATTAGCCTTTTTTGAACATGCGTGTGGGACCCGAGGGAAGTAAATTTAACTTTTTTGATCCTACGAGGAAGAACCGTGGGAAGTAAATTAGCCTTTTTTGAACATGCGTGTGGGACCCCAGGGAAGTAAATTTAACATTTTTGATCCTACGAGGAAGAACCAAGGGAGGTAAATTCGACTTTTTTTGAACATGCAAGTGGGATCCAAGGGAAGTAAATTTAACTTTTTTGATCCTACGAGGAAGAACTGTGGGACGTAAATTGAACTTTTTTGATACTACAGGGAAGAACCGAGGGAAGTAAATTCGAATTTTTTGAACATGCGAGTGGGACCCGAGGGAAGTAAATTTAACTTTTTTGATCCTACGAGGAAGAACTGTGGGACGTAAATTGAACTTTTTTGATACTACAGGGAAGAACCGAGGGAAGTAAATTCGAATTTTTTGAACATGCGAGTGGGACCCAAGGGAAGTAAATTTAACTTTTTTGATCCTACGAGGAAGAACTGTGGGACGTAAATTGAACTTTTTTGATACTACAGGGAAGAACCGAGGGAAGTAAATTCGAATTTTTTGAACATGCGAGTGGGACCCGAGGGAAGTAAATTTAACTTTTTTGATCCTACGAGGAAGAACTGTGGGACGTAAATTGAACTTTTTTGATACTACAGGGAAGAACCGAGGGAAGTAAATTCGAATTTTTTGAACATGCGAGTGGGACCCGATGGAAGTAAATTTAACATTTTTGATCCTACGAGGAAGAACCAAGGGAGGTAAATTCGACTATTTTTGAACATGCGTGTGGGACCCGAGGGAAGTACATTTAACTTTTTTGATCCTACGAGGAAGAACCATGGGACGTAAATTGAACTTTTTTGATCCTACGAGGAAGAACCGAGGGAAGTAAATTCGAATTTTTTGAACATGCGAGTGGGACCCGTGGGAAGTAAATTTAACTTTCTTGATCCTACGAGGAAGAACCGTGGGACGTAAATTGAACTTTTTTGATACTATAGGGAAGAACCGAGGGAAGTAAATTCGAATTTTTTGAACATGCGAGTGGGACCCGATGGAAGTAAATTTAACATTTTTGATCCTACGAGGAAGAACCGAGGGAAGTAAATTAGCCTTTTTTGAACAAGCGTGTGCGACCCGAGGGAAGTAAATTTAACTTTTTTGATCCTACGAGGAAGAATTGGGGGACGTAAATTGAACTTTTTTGATACTACAGGGAAGAACCGAGGGAAGTAAATTCGAATTTTTTAAACATGCGAGTGGGACCCGAGGGAAGTAAATTTAACTTTTTTGATCCTACGAGGAAGAACCGAGGAAAGTAAATTAGCCTTTTTTGAACATGCAAGTGGGACCCAAGGGAAGTAAATTTAACTTTTTTGATCCTACGAGGAAGAACCGTGGGACGTAAATTGAACTTTTTTGATACTACAGGGAAGAACCGAGGGAAGTAAATTCGACTTTTTTGAACATGCGAGTGGGACCCGATGGAAGTAAATTTAACATTTTTGATCCTACGAGGAAGAACCATGGGAGGTAAATTCGAATTTTTTGAACATGCGAGTGGGATCCGAGGGAAGTAAATTGAACTTTTTTGATCATACGAGGAAGAGCCGAGGAAAGTAAATTAGCCTTTTTTGAACATGCGTGTGGGACCCCAGGGAAGTAAATTTAACTTTTTTGATCCTACGAGGAAGAACTGTGGGACGTAAATTGAACTTTTTTGATACTACAGGGAAGAACCGAGGGAAGTAAATTCGAATTTTTTGAACATGCGAGTGGGACCCGAACGAAGTAAATTTAACTTTTTTGATCCTGCGAGGAAGAACTGTGGGACGTAAATTGAACTTTTTTGATACTACAGGGAAGAACCGAGGGAAGTAAATTCGAATTTTTTGAACATGCGAGTGGGACCCGATGGAAGTAAATTTAACATTTTTGATCCTACGAGGAAGAGCCGAGGGAAGTAAATTAGCCTTTTTTGAACATGCGTGTGGGACCCGAGGGAAGTAAATTTAACTTTTTTGATCCTACGAGGAAGAACCGTGGGAAGTAAATTGAACTTTTTTGATACTACAGGGAAGAACCGAGGGAAGTAAATTCGAATTTTTTGAACATGCGAGTGGGACCCGAGGGAAGTAAATTTAACTTTTTTGATCCTACGAGGAAGAACTGTGGGACGTAAATTGAACTTTTTTGATACTACAGGGAAGAACCGAGGGAAGTAAATTCGAATTTTTTGAACATGCGAGAGGGACCCGATGGAAGTAAATTTAACTTTTTTGATCCTACGAGGAAGAGAATAGGGAAGTAAATTAGGCTTTTTTGAACATGCGTGTGGGATCCGAGGGAAGTAAATTTAACTTTTTTGATCCTACGAGGAAGAACTGTGGGACGTAAATTGAACTTTTTTGATACTACAGGGAAGAACCGAGTCGGACCCGATGGAAGTCAATTTAACATTTTTGAGGGAAGAACCGTGGGACGTAAATTGAACTTTTTTGATACTACAGGGAAGAACCGAGGGAAGTAAATTCGTATTTTTTGAACATGCGAGTGGGACCCAAGGGAAGTAAATTTAACTTTTTTGATCCTACGAGGAAGAACTGTGGGACGTAAATTGAACTTTTTTGATCCTACAGGGAAGAACCGAGGGAAGTAAATTCGAATTTTATGAACATGCGAGTGGGACACGAGGGAAGTAAATTTAACTTTTTTGATCCTACGAGGAAGGGCCGAGGGAAGTAAATTAGCCTTTTTTGAACATGCGTGTGGGACCCGATGGAAGTAAATTTAACTCTTTTGATCCTACGAGGAAGAGCCGAGGGAAGTAAATTACCCTTTTTTGAACATGCGTGTGGGACCCGAGGGAAGTAAATTTAACTTTTTTGATCCTACGAGGAAGAACTGTGGGACGTAAATTGAACTTTTTTGATACTACAGGGAAGAACCGAGGGAAGTAAATTGGAATGTTTTGAACATGCGAGGGGGACCCGAGGGAAGTAAATTTAACTTTTTTGATCCTACGAGGAAGAACTGTGGGACGTAAATTGAACTTTTTTGATACTACAGGGAAGAACCGAGGGAAGTAAATTCGAATTTTTTGAACATGCGAGTGGGACCCGATGGAAGTAAATTTAACATTTTTGATCCTACGAGGAAGAACCAAGGGAGGTAAATTCGACTTTTTTTGAACATGCAAGTGGGACCCAAGGGAAGTAAATTTAACTTTTTTGATCCTACGAGGAAGAACCGTGGGACGTAAATTGAACTTTTTTGATACTACAGGGAAGAACCGAGGGAAGTAAATTCGAATTTTTTGAACATGCGAGTGGGACCCGATGGAAGTAAATTTAACATTTTTGATCCTACGAGGAAGAACCATGGGAGGTAAATTCGAATTTTTTGAACATGCGAGTGGGACCCGAGGGAAGTAAATTTAACTTTTTTGATCCTACGAGGAAGAACTGTGGGACGTAAATTGAACTTTTTTGATACTACAGGGAAGAACCGAGGGAAGTAAATTCGAATTTTTTGAACATGCGAGTGGGACCCGAGGGAAGTAAATTTAACTTTTTTGATCCTACGAGGAAGAACTGTGGGACGTAAATTGAACTTTTTTGATACTACAGGGAAGAACCGAGGGAAGTAAATTCGAATTTTTTGAACATGCGAGTGGGACCCGATGGAAGTAAATTTAACATTTTTGATCCTACGAGGAAGAGCCGAGGGAAGTAAATTAGCCTTTTTTGAACATGCGTGTGGGACCCGAGGGAAGTAAATTTAACTTTTTTGATCCTACGAGGAAGAACTGTGGGACGTAAATTGAACTTTTTTGATACTACAGGGAAGAACCGAGGGAAGTAAATTCGAATTTTTTGAACATGCGAGTGGGACCCGAGGGAAGTAAATTGAACTTTTTTGATCATACGAGGAAGAGCCGAGGAAAGTAAATTAGCCTTTTTTGAACATGCGTGTGGGACCCCAGGGAAGTAAATTTAACTTTTTTGATCCTACGAGGAAGAGCCGAGGGAAGTAAATTAGCCTTTTTTGAACACGCGTGTGGGACGCGAGGGAAGTAAATTTAACTTTTTTGATCCTACGAGGAAGAACCGTGGGACGTAAATTGAACTTTTTTGATACTACAGGGAAGAACCGAGGGAAGTAAATTCGAATTTTTTGAACATGCGAGTGGGTTCCGAGGGAAGTAAATTTAACTTTTATAATCCTACGAGGAAGAGCCGAGGAAAGTAAATTAGCCTTTTTTGAACATGCGAGTCGGACCCGAGGGAAGTAAATTTAACATTTTTGATCCTACGAGGAAGAACCAAGGGAGGTAAATTCGACTTTTTTTGAACATGCAAGTGGGATCCAAGGGAAGTAAATTTAACTTTTTTGATCCTACGAGGAAGAACTGTGGGACGTAAATTGAACTTTTTTGATACTACAGGGAAGAACCGAGGGAAGTAAATTCGAATTTTTTGAACATGCGAGTGGGACCCGAGGGAAGTAAATTTAACTTTTTTGATCCTACGAGGAAGAACCGTGGGACGTAAATTAAACTTTTTTGATACTACAGGGAAGATCCGAGGGAAGTAAATTCGAATTTTTTGAACATGCGAGTGGGACCCAAGGGAAGTAAATTTAACTTTTTTGATCCTACGAGGAAGAACTGTGGGACGTAAATTAAACTTTTTTGATCCTACGAGGAAGAACCGAGGGAAGTAAATTCGAATTTTTTGAACATGCGAGTGGGACCCGAGGGAAGTAAATTTAACTTTTTTGATCCTACGAGGAAGAACTGTGGGACGTAAATTGAACCTTTTTGATACTACAGGGAAGAACCGAGGGAAGTAAATTCGAATTTTTTTGAACATGCAAGTGGACCGAAGGGAAGTAAATTTAACTTTTTTGATCCTACGAGGAAGAACTGTGGGACGTAAATTGAACTTTTTTGATCCTACGAGGAAGAACCAAGGGAGGTAAATTCGACTTTTTTTGAACATGCAAGTGGGACCCGAGGGAAGTAAATTTAACTTTTTTGATCCTACGAGGAAGAACCGTGGGACGTAAATTGAACTTTTTTGATACTACAGGGAAGAACCGAGGGAAGTAAATTCGAATTTTTTGAACATGCGAGTGGGACCCGATGGAAGTAAATTTAACATTTTTGATCCTACGAGGAAGAACCAAGGGAGGTAAATTCGACTTTTTTTGAACATGCGTGTGGGACCCGAGGGAAGTAAATTTAACTTTTTTGATCCTACGAGGAAGAACAGTGGGACGTGAATTGAACTTTTTTGATACTACAGGTAAGAACCGAGGGAAGTAAATTTAACTTTTTTGATCCTACGAGGAAGAACCGTGGGACGTATATTGAACTTTTTTGATACTACAGGGAAGAACCGAAGGAAGTAAATTCGATTTTTTTGAACATGCGAGTGGGACCCGAGGGAAGTAAATTTAACATTTTTGATCCTACGAGGAAGAGCCGAGGAAAGTAAATTAGCCTTTTTTGAACATGCGTGTGGGACCCGAGGGAAGTAAATTTAACTTTTTTGATCCTACGAGGAAGAACCGTGGGACGTAAATTGAACTTTTTTGATACTACAGGGAAGAACCGAGGGAAGTAAATTCGAATTTTTTGAACATGCGAGTGGGACCCGAGGGAAGTAAATTGAACTTTTTTTGATCATACGAGGAAGAGCCGAGGAAAGTAAATTAGCCTTTTTTGAACATGCAAGTGGGACCCAAGGGAAGTAAATTCATCTTTTTTGATCCTACGAGGAAGAACCGTGGGACGTAAATTGAACTTTCTTGATACTACAGGGAAGAACCGAGGGAAGTAAATTCGAATTTTTTGAACATGCGAGTGGGACCCGATGGAAGTAAATTTAACATTTTTGATCCTACGAGGAAGAACCATGGGAGGTAAATTCGAATTTTTTGAACATGCGAGTGGGATCCGAGGGAAGTAAATTGAACTTTTTTGATCATACGAGGAAGAGCCGAGGAAAGTAAATTAGCCTTTTTTGAACATGCGTGTGGGACCCCAGGGAAGTAAATTTAACTTTTTTTGATCCTACGAGGAAGAGCCGAGGGAAGTAAATTAGCCTTTTTTGAACATGCGTGTGGGACCCGATGGAAGTAAATTTAACATTTTTGATCCTACGAGGAAGAACCGTGGGACGTAAATTGAACTTTTTTGATACTACAGGGAAGAACCGAGGGAAGTAAATTCGAATTTTTTGAACATGCGAGTGGGACCCGAGGGAAGTAAATTTAACATTTTTGATCCTACGAGGAAGAGCCGAGGGAAGTAAATTAGCCTTTTTTGAACATGGGTGTGGGACCCGAGGGAAGTAAATTTAACTTTTTTGATCCTACGAGGAAGAACCATGGGAAGTAAATTCGACTTTTTTTGAACATGCAAGTGGGACCCAAGGGAAGTAAATTCATCTTTTTTGATCCTACGAGGAAGAACCGTGGGACGTAAATTGAACTTTTTTGATACTACAGGGAAGAACCGAGGGAAGTATATTCGAATTTCTTGAACATGCGAGTGGGACCCGAGGGAAGTAAATTTAACTTTTTTGATCCTACGAGGAAGAACTGTGGGACGTAAATTGAACTTTTTTGATACTACAGGGAAGAACCGAGGAAAGTAAATTCGAATTTTTTGAACATGCGTGTGGGACCCCAGGGAAGTAAATTTAACTTTTTTGATCCTACGAGGAAGAGCGGAGGGAAGTAAATTAGCCTTTTTTGAACATGCGTGTGGGACCCCAGGGAAGTAAATTTAACATTTTTGATCCTACGGGGAAGAACCATGGGAGGTAAATTCGACTTTTTTTGAACATGCAAGTGGGACCCAAGGGAAGTAAATTTAACATTTTTGATCCTACGAGGAAGAACCGTGGGACGTAAATTGAACTTTTTTGATACTACAGGGAAGAACCGAGGGAAGTAAATTCGAATTTTTTGAACATGCGAGTGGGACCCGAGGGAAGTAAATTTAACTTTTTTGATCCTACGAGGAAGAACTGTGGGACGTAAATTGAACTTTTTTGATACTACAGGGAAGAACCGAGGGAAGTAAATTCGAATTTTTTGAACATGCGAGTGGGACCCGATGGAAGTAAATTTAACATTTTTGATCCTACGAGGAAGAGCCGAGGGAAGTAAATTAGCCTTTTTTGAACATGCGTGTGGGACCCGAGGGAAGTAAATTTAACTTTTTTGATCCTACGAGGAAGAATGGTGGGACGTAAATTGAACTTTTTTGATACTACAGGGAAGAACCGAGGGAAGTAAAATCGAATTTTTTGAACATGCGAGTGGGACCCGAGGGAAGTAAATTTAACATTTTTGATCCTACGAGGAAGAGCCGAGGGAAGTAAATTAGCCTTTCTTGAACATGCGAGTGGGACGCGAGGGAAGTAAATTTAACTTTTTTGATCCGACGAGGAAGAACCGTGGGACGTAAATTGAACTTTTTTGATACTACAGGGAAGAACCGAGGGAAGTAAATTCGAATTTTTTGAACATGCGAGTGGGACCCGATGGAAGTAAATTTAACATTTTTGATCCTACGAGGAAGAACCATGGGAGGTAAATTCGAATTTTTTGAACATGCGAGTGGGATCCGAGGGAAGTAAATTGAACTTTTTTGATCCTACGAGGAAGAGCGAGGGAAAGTAAATTAGCCTTTTTTGAACATGCGTGTGGGACCCCAGGGAAGTAAATTTAACATTTTTGATCCTACGAGGAAGAACCAAGGGAAGTAAATTAGCCTTTTTTGAACATGCGTGTGGGACCCGAGGGAAGTAAATTTAACTTTTTTGATCCTACGAGGAAGAACCGTGGGACGTAAATTGAACTTTTTTGATACTACAGGGAAGAACCGAGGGAAGTAAATTCGAATTTTTTGAACATGCGAGTGGGACCCGAGGGAAGTAAATATAACATTTTTGATCCTATGAGGAAGAGCCGAGGGAAGTAAATTAGCCTTTTTTGAACATGCGTGTGGGACCCGAGGGAAGTAAATTTAACATTTTTGATCCTACGAGGAAGAACCAAGGGAGGTAAATTCGACTTTTTTTGAACATGCAAGTGGGATCCAAGGGAAGTAAATTTAACTTTTTTGATCCTACGAGGAAGAACTGTGGGACGTAAATTGAACTTTTTTGATACTACAGGGAAGAACCGAGGGAAGTAAATTCGAATTTTTTGAACATGCGAGTGGGACCCGAGGGAAGTAAATTTAACTTTTTTGATCCTACGAGGAAGAACTGTGGGACGTAAATTGAACTTTTTTGATACTACAGGGAAGAACCGAGGGAAGTAAATTCGAATTTTTTGAACATGCGAGTGGGACCCGAGGGAAGTAAATTTAACATTTTTGATCCTACGAGGAAGAGCCGAGGGAAGTAAATTAGCCTTTTTTGAACATGCGTGTGGGACCCGAGGGAAGTAAATTTAACTTTTTTGATCCTACGAGGAAGAACCAAGGGAGGTAAATTCGACTTTTTTTGAACATGCAAGTGGGACCCAAGGGAAGTAAATTTAACTTTTTTGATCCTACGAGGAAGAACTGTGGGACGTAAATTGAACTTTTTTGATACTACAGGGAAGAACCGAGGGAAGTAAATTCGAATTTTTTGAACATGCGAGTGGGACCCGAGGGAAGTAAATTTAACTTTTTTGATCCTACGAGGAAGAACTGTGGGACGTAAATTGAACTTTTTTGATACTACAGGGAAGAACCGAGGGAAGTAAATTCGAATTTTTTGAACATGCGAGTGGGACCCGATGGAAGTAAATTTAACATTTTTGATCCTACGAGGAAGAGCCGAGGGAAGTAAATTAGCCTTTTTTGAACATGCGTGTGGGACCCGAGGGAAGTAAATTTAACTTTTTTGATCCTACGAGGAAGAACCGTGGGACGTAAATTGAACTTTTTTGATACTACAGGGAAGAACCGAGGGAAGTAAATTCGAATTTTTTGAACATGCGAGTGGGACCCGAGGGAAGTAAATTTAACTTTTTTGATCCTACGAGGAAGAGCCGAGGGAAGTAAATTAGCCTTTTTTGAACATGCGTGTGGGACCCGAGGGAAGTAAATTTAACTTTTTTGATCCTACGAGGAAGAGCCGAGGGAAGTAAATTAGCCTTTTTTGAACATGCGTGTGGGACCCGAGGGAAGTAAATTTAACTTTTTTGATCCTACGAGGAAGAACCGTGGGACGTAAATTGAACTTTTTTGATACTACAGGGAAGAACCGAGGGAAGTAAATTCGAATTTTTTGAACATGCGAGTGGGACCCGTGGGAAGTAAATTTAACATTTTTGATCCTAGGAGGAAGAGCCGAGGGAAGTAAATTAGCCTTTTTTGAACATGCGTGTGGGACCCGAGGGAAGTAAATTTAACTTTTTTGATCCTACGAGGAAGAACCAAGGGAGGTAAATTCGACTTTTTTTGAACATGCGTGTGGGACACGAGGAAAGTAAATTTAACTTTTTTGATCCTACGAGGAAGAACCGTGGGACGTAAATTGAACTTTTTTGATACTACAGGGAAGAACCGAGGGAAGTAAATTTGAATTTTTTGAACATGCGAGTGGGACCCGAGGGAAGTAAATTTAACTTTTTTGATCCTACCAGGAAGAACTGTGGGACGTAAATTGAACTTTTTTGATACTACAGGTAAGAACCGAGGGAAGTAAATTCGAATTTTTTGAACATGCTAGTGGGACCCGAGGGAAGTAAATTTAACTTTTTTGATCCTACGAGGAAGAACCGTGGGACGTAAATTGAACTTTTTTGATAATGCTGGGAAGAACCCAGGGATCTAAATTCTTTTCTTTTGAGCCGGTGTGCAGGACCCGAGGGAAGTAAATTTAACTTTTTTGATCCTACGAGGAAGAACCGTGGGACGTAAATTAAACTTTTTTGATACTACAGGGAAGAACCGAGGGAAGTAAATTCGAATTTTTTGAACATGCGAGTGGGACCCGAGGGAAGTAAATTTAACTTTTTTGATCCCTGGGGTCCCACACGCATGTTCAAAAAAGGCTAATTTACTTCCCTCGGCTCTTCCTCGTAGGATCAAAAAAGTTAAATTTACTTCCCTGGGGTCCCACACGCATGTTCAAAAAAGGCTAATTTACTTTCCTCGGCTCTTCCTCGTATGATCAAAAAAGTTCAATTTTCTTCCCACGGTTCTTCCTCGTAGGATCAAAAAAGTTAAATTTACGTCCCACAGTTCTTCCTCGTAGGATCAAAAAAGTTAAATTTACTTCCCTCGGGTCCCACTCGCATGTTCAAAAAATTCGAATTTACTTCCCTCGGTTCTTCCCTGTAGTATCAAAAAAGTTCAATTTTCTTCCCACGGTTCTTCCTCGTAGGATCAAAAAAGTTAAATTTACGTCCCACAGTTCTTCCTCGTAGGATCAAAAAAGTTAAATTTACTTCCCTTGGGTCCCACTCGCATGTTCAAAAAATTCGAATTTACTTCCCTCGGTTCTTCCCTGTAGTATCAAAAAAGTTCAATTTACGTCCCACAGTTCTTCCTCGCAGGATCAAAAAAGTTAAATTTACTTCGTTCGGGTCCCACTCGCATGTTCAAAAAATTCGAATTTACTTCCCTCGGTTCTTCCCTGTAGTATCAAAAAAGTTCAATTTACGTCCCACAGTTCTTCCTCGTAGGATCAAAAAAGTTAAATTTACTTCCCTTGGATCCCACTTGCATGTTCAAAAAAAGTCGAATTTACCTCCCTTGGTTCTTCCTCGTAGGATCAAAAATGTTAAATTTACTTCCCTGGGGTCCCACACGCATGTTCAAAAAAGGCTAATTTACTTTCCTCGGCTCTTCCTCGTATGATCAAAAAAGTTCAATTTACTTCCCTCGGCTCCCACTCGCATGTTCAAAAAATTCGAATTTACTTCCCTCGGTTCTTCCCTGTAGTATCAAAAAAGTTCAATTTTCTTCCCACGGTTCTTCCTCGTAGGATCAAAAACGTCAAATTTACTTCCCTGGGGTCCCACACGCATGTTCAAAAAAGGCTAATTTACTTCCCTCGGCTCTTCCTCGTAGGATCAAAAAAGTTAAATTTACTTCCCTGGGGTCCCACACGCATGTTCAAAAAAGGCTAATTTACTTTCCTCGGCTCTTCCTCGTATGATCAAAAAAGTTCAATTTACTTCCCTCGGGTCCCACTCGCATGTTCAAAAAATTCGATTTTACTTCCCTCGGTTCTTCCCTGTAGTATCAAAAAAGTTCAATTTACGTCCCACGATTCTTCCTCGTAGGATCAAAAAAGTTAAATTTACTTCCCTCGGGTCCCACACCCATGTTCACAAAAGGCTAATTTACTTCCCTCGGCTCTTCCTCGTAGGATCAAAAATGTTAAATTTACTTCCATCGGGTCCCACTCGCATGTTCAAAAAATTCGAATTTACTTCCCTCGGTTCTTCCCTGTAGTATCAAAAAAGTTCAATTTACGTCCCACAGTTCTTCCTCGCAGGATCAAAAAAGTTAAATTTACTTCGTTCGGGTCCCACTCGCATGTTCAAAAAATTCGAATTTACTTCCCTCGGTTCTTCCCTGTAGTATCAAAAAAGTTCAATTTACGTCCCACAGTTCTTCCTCGTAGGATCAAAAAAGTTAAATTTACTTCCCTTGGATCCCACTTGCATGTTCAAAAAAAGTCGAATTTACCTCCCTTGGTTCTTCCTCGTAGGATCAAAAATGTTAAATTTACTTCCCTGGGGTCCCACACGCATGTTCAAAAAAGGCTAATTTACTTTCCTCGGCTCTTCCTCGTATGATCAAAAAAGTTCAATTTACTTCCCTTGGGTCCCACTCGCATGTTCAAAAAATTCGAATTTACTTCCCTCGGTTCTTCCCTGTAGTATCAAAAAAGTTCAATTTACGTCCCACAGTTCTTCCTCGCAGGATCAAAAAAGTTAAATTTACTTCGTTCGGGTCCCACTCGCATGTTCAAAAAATTCGAATTTACTTCCCTCGGTTCTTCCCTGTAGTATCAAAAAAGTTCAATTTACGTCCCACAGTTCTTCCTCGTAGGATCAAAAAAGTTAAATTTACTTCCCTTGGATCCCACTTGCATGTTCAAAAAAAGTCGAATTTACCTCCCTTGGTTCTTCCTCGTAGGATCAAAAATGTTAAATTTACTTCCCTGGGGTCCCACACGCATGTTCAAAAAAGGCTAATTTACTTTCCTCGGCTCTTCCTCGTATGATCAAAAAAGTTCAATTTACTTCCCTCGGGTCCCACTCGCATGTTCAAAAAATTCGAATTTACTTCCCTCGGTTCTTCCCTGTAGTATCAAAAAAGTTCAATTTTCTTCCCACGGTTCTTCCTCGTAGGATCAAAAACGTCAAATTTACTTCCCTGGGGTCCCACACGCATGTTCAAAAAAGGCTAATTTACTTCCCTCGGCTCTTCCTCGTAGGATCAAAAAAGTTAAATTTACTTCCCTGGGGTCCCACACGCATGTTCAAAAAAGGCTAATTTACTTTCCTCGGCTCTTCCTCGTATGATCAAAAAAGTTCAATTTACTTCCCTCGGATCCCACTCGCATGTTCAAAAAATTCGAATTTACCTCCCATGGTTCTTCCTCGTAGGATCAAAAATGTTAAATTTACTTCCATCGGGTCCCACTCGCATGTTCAAAAAAGGCTAATTTACTTCCCTCGATTCTTCCCTGTAGTATCAAAAAAGTTCAATTTACGTCCCACGGTTCTTCCTCGTAGGATCAAAAAAGTTAAATTTACTTCCCTCGGGTCCCACTTGCATGTTCAAAAAAGGCTAATTTACTTTCCTCGGCTCTTCCTCGTATGATCAAAAAAGTTCAATTTACTTCCCTCGGGTCCCACTCGCATGTTCAAAAAATTCGATTTTACTTCCCTCGGTTCTTCCCTGTAGTATCAAAAAAGTTCAATTTACGTCCCACGATTCTTCCTCGTAGGATCAAAAAAGTTAAATTTACTTCCCTCGGGTCCCACACCCATGTTCACAAAAGGCTAATTTACTTCCCTCGGCTCTTCCTCGTAGGATCAAAAATGTTAAATTTACTTCCATCGGGTCCCACTCGCATGTTCAAAAAATTCGAATTTACTTCCCTCGGTTCTTCCCTGTAGTATCAAAAAAGTTCAATTTACGTCCCACAGTTCTTCCTCGTAGGATCAAAAAAGTTAAATTTACTTCGTTCGGGTCCCACTCGCATGTTCAAAAAATTCGAATTTACTTCCCTCGGTTCTTCCCTGTAGTATCAAAAAAGTTCAATTTACGTCCCACAGTTCTTCCTCGTAGGATCAAAAAAGTTAAATTTACTTCCCTTGGATCCCACTTGCATGTTCAAAAAAAGTCGAATTTACCTCCCTTGGTTCTTCCTCGTAGGATCAAAAATGTTAAATTTACTTCCCTGGGGTCCCACACGCATGTTCAAAAAAGGCTAATTTACTTTCCTCGGCTCTTCCTCGTATGATCAAAAAAGTTCAATTTACTTCCCTTGGGTCCCACTCGCATGTTCAAAAAATTCGAATTTACTTCCCTCGGTTCTTCCCTGTAGTATCAAAAAAGTTCAATTTACGTCCCACAGTTCTTCCTCGCAGGATCAAAAAAGTTAAATTTACTTCGTTCGGGTCCCACTCGCATGTTCAAAAAATTCGAATTTACTTCCCTCGGTTCTTCCCTGTAGTATCAAAAAAGTTCAATTTACGTCCCACAGTTCTTCCTCGTAGGATCAAAAAAGTTAAATTTACTTCCCTTGGATCCCACTTGCATGTTCAAAAAAAGTCGAATTTACCTCCCTTGGTTCTTCCTCGTAGGATCAAAAATGTTAAATTTACTTCCCTGGGGTCCCACACGCATGTTCAAAAAAGGCTAATTTACTTTCCTCGGCTCTTCCTCGTAGGATCAAAAAAGTTAAATTTACTTCCCTGGGGTCCCACACGCATGTTCAAAAAATTCGATTTTGCTTCCCTCGGTTCTTCCCTGTAGTATCAAAAAAGTTCAATTTACGTCCCACAGTTCTTCCTCGTAGGATCAAAAATGTTAAATTTACTTCCCTGGGGTCCCACACGCATGTTCAAAAAAGGCTAATTTACTTCCCTCGGCTCTTCCTCGTAGGATCAAAAAAGTTAAATTTACTTCCCTGGGGTCCCACACGCATGTTCAAAAAAGGCTAATTTACTTTCCTCGGCTCTTCCTCGTATGATCAAAAAAGTTCAATTTACTTCCCTCGGATCCCACTCGCATGTTCAAAAAATTCGAATTTACCTCCCATGGTTCTTCCTCGTAGGATCAAAAATGTTAAATTTACTTCCATCGGGTCCCACTCGCATGTTCAAAAAAGGCTAATTTACTTCCCTCGATTCTTCCCTGTAGTATCAAAAAAGTTCAATTTACGTCCCACGGTTCTTCCTCGTAGGATCAAAAAAGATGAATTTACTTCCCTTGGGTCCCACTTGCATGTTCAAAAAAGGCTAATTTACTTTCCTCGGCTCTTCCTCGTATGATCAAAAAAGTTCAATTTACTTCCCTCGGGTCCCACTCGCATGTTCAAAAAATTCGATTTTACTTCCCTCGGTTCTTCCCTGTAGTATCAAAAAAGTTCAATTTACGTCCCACGATTCTTCCTCGTAGGATCAAAAAAGTTAAATTTACTTCCCTCGGGTCCCACACCCATGTTCACAAAAGGCTAATTTACTTCCCTTGGTTCTTCCTCGTAGGATCAAAAATGTTAAATTTACTTCCATCGGGTCCCACTCGCATGTTCAAAAAAATCGAATTTACTTCCTTCGGTTCTTCCCTGTAGTATCAAAAAAGTTCAATTTACGTCCCACGGTTCTTCCCTCAAAAATGATAAATTGACTTCCATCGGGTCCGACTCGGTTCTTCCCTGTAGTATCAAAAAAGTTCAATTTACGTCCCATGGTTCTTCCTCGTAGGATCAAAAAAGTTAAATGTACTTCCCTCGGGTCCCACACGCATGTTCAAAAATAGTCGAATTTACCTCCCTTGGTTCTTCCTCGTAGGATCAAAAATGTTAAATTTACTTCCATCGGGTCCCACTCGCATGTTCAAAAAATTCGAATTTACTTCCCTCGGTTCTTCCCTGTAGTATCAAAAAAGTTTAATTTACGTCCCACAGTTCTTCCTCGTAGGATCAAAAAAGTTAAATTTACTTCCCTCGGGTCCCACTCGCATGTTCAAAAAATTCGAATTTACTTCCCACGGTTCTTCCTCGTAGGATCAAAAAAGTTAAATTTACGTCCCACAGTTCTTCCTCGTAGGATCAAAAAAGTTAAATTTACTTCCCTCGGGTCCCACTCGCATGTTCAAAAAATTCGAATTTACTTCCCTCGGTTCTTCCCTGTAGTATCAAAAAAGTTCAATTTACGTCCCACGATTCTTCCTCGTAGGATCAAAAAAGTTAAATTTACTTCCCTCGGGTCCCACACCCATGTTCACAAAAGGCTAATTTACGTCCCTTGGTTCTTCCTCGTAGGATCAAAAAAGTTAAATTTACGTCCCACAGTTCTTCCTCGTAGGATCAAAAAAGTTAAATTTACTTCCCTTGGGTCCCACTCGCATGTTCAAAAAATTCGAATTTACTTCCCTCGGTTCTTCCCTGTAGTATCAAAAAAGTTCAATTTACGTCCCACAGTTCTTCCTCGCAGGATCAAAAAAGTTAAATTTACTTCGTTCGGGTCCCACTCGCATGTTCAAAAAATTCGAATTTACTTCCCTCGGTTCTTCCCTGTAGTATCAAAAAAGTTCAATTTACGTCCCACAGTTCTTCCTCGTAGGATCAAAAAAGTTAAATTTACTTCCCTTGGATCCCACTTGCATGTTCAAAAAAAGTCGAATTTACCTCCCTTGGTTCTTCCTCGTAGGATCAAAAATGTTAAATTTACTTCCCTGGGGTCCCACACGCATGTTCAAAAAAGGCTAATTTACTTTCCTCGGCTCTTCCTCGTATGATCAAAAAAGTTCAATTTACTTCCCTCGGCTCCCACTCGCATGTTCAAAAAATTCGAATTTACTTCCCTCGGTTCTTCCCTGTAGTATCAAAAAAGTTCAATTTTCTTCCCACGGTTCTTCCTCGTAGGATCAAAAAAGTTAAATTTACTTCCCTGGGGTCCCACACGCATGTTCAAAAAAGGCTAATTTACTTCCCTCGGCTCTTCCTCGTAGGATCAAAAAAGTTAAATTTACTTCCCTGGGGTCCCACACGCATGTTCAAAAAAGGCTAATTTACTTTCCTCGGCTCTTCCTCGTATGATCAAAAAAGTTCAATTTACTTCCCTCGGGTCCCACTCGCATGTTCAAAAAATTCGAATTTACTTCCCTCGGTTCTTCCCTGTAGTATCAAAAAAGTTCAATTTACGTCCCACGGTTCTTCCTCGTAGGATCAAAAAAGTTAAATTTACTTCCCTCGGGTCCCACACCCATGTTCACAAAAGGCTAATTTACTTCCCTCGGCTCTTCCTCGTAGGATCAAAAATGTTAAATTTACTTCCATCGGGTCCCACTCGCATGTTCAAAAAATTCGAATTTACTTCCCTCGGTTCTTCCCTGTAGTATCAAAAAAGTTCAATTTACGTCCCACAGTTCTTCCTCGCAGGATCAAAAAAGTTAAATTTACTTCGTTCGGGTCCCACTCGCATGTTCAAAAAATTCGAATTTACTTCCCTCGGTTCTTCCCTGTAGTATCAAAAAAGTTCAATTTACGTCCCACAGTTCTTCCTCGTAGGATCAAAAAAGTTAAATTTACTTCCCTCGGATCCCACTCGCATGTTCAAAAAATTCGAATTTACCTCCCATGGTTCTTCCTCGTAGGATCAAAAATGTTAAATTTACTTCCATCGGGTCCCACTCGCATGTTCAAAAAAGGCTAATTTACTTCCCACGATTCTTCCCTGTAGTATCAAAAAAGTTCAATTTACGTCCCACGGTTCTTCCTCGTAGGATCAAAAAAGATGAATTTACTTCCCTTGGGTCCCACTTGCATTTTCAAAAAAAGTCGAATTTACCTCCCATGGTTCTTCCTCGTAGGATCAAAAATGTTAAATTTACTTCCATCGGGTCCCACTCGCATGTTCAAAAAATTCGAATTTACTTCCCTCGGTTCTTCCCTGTAGTATCAAAAAAGTTCAATTTACGTCCCACAGTTCTTCCTCGCAGGATCAAAAAAGTTAAATTTACTTCGTTCGGGTCCCACTCGCATGTTCAAAAAATTCGAATTTACTTCCCTCGGTTCTTCCCTGTAGTATCAAAAAAGTTCAATTTACGTCCCACAGTTCTTCCTCGTAGGATCAAAAACGTCAAATTTACTTCCCTGGGGTCCCACACGCATGTTCAAAAAAGGCTAATTTACTTCCCTCGGCTCTTCCTCGTAGGATCAAAAAAGTTAAATTTACTTCCCTGGGGTCCCACACGCATGTTCAAAAAAGGCTAATTTACTTTCCTCGGCTCTTCCTCGTATGATCAAAAAAGTTAAATTTACTTCCCTCGGGTCCCACTCGCATGTTCAAAAAATTCGAATTTACTTCCCTCGGTTCTTCCCTGTAGTATCAAAAAAGTTCAATTTACGTCCCACAGTTCTTCCTCGTAGGATCAAAAAAGTTAAATTTACTTCCCTCGGGTCCCACTCGCATGTTCAAAAAATTCGAATTTACTTCCCTCGGTTCTTCCCTGTAGTATCAAAAAAGTTCAATTTACGTCCCACGGTTCTTCCTCGTAGGATCAAAAAAGATAAATTTACTTCCCTCGGTTCTTCCCTGTAGTATCAAAAAAGTTCAATTTACCTCCCTTGGTTCTTCCCCGTAGGATCAAAAAAGTTAAATTTACTTCCCTCGGGTCCCACACGCATGTTCAAAAAAGGCTAATTTACTTCCCTCGGTTCTTCCTCGTAGGATCAAAAAAGTTAAATTTACTTCCCTCGGGTCCCACTCGCATGTTCAAAAAATTCGAATTTACTTCCCTCGGTTCTTCCCTGTAGTATCAAAAAAGTTCAATTTACGTCCCACAGTTCTTCCTCGTAGGATCAAAAAAGTTAAATTTACTTCCCTCGGGTCCCACTCGCATGTTCAAAAAATTCGAATTTACTTCCCTCGGTTCTTCCCTGTAGTATCAAAAAAGTTCAATTTACGTCCCACAGTTCTTCCTCGTAGGATCAAAAAAGTTAAATTTACTTCCCTCGGGTCCCACACGCATGTTCAAAAAAGGCTAATTTACTTCCCTCGGTTCTTCCTCGTAGGATCAAAAATGTTAAATTTACTTCCATCGGGTCCCACTCGCATGTTCAAAAAATTCGAATTTACTTCCCTCGGTTCTTCCCTGTAGTATCAAAAAAGTTCAATTTACGTCCCACAGTTCTTCCTCGTAGGATCAAAAAAGTTAAATTTACTTCCCTCGGGTCCCACTCGCATGTTCAAAAAATTCGAATTTACTTCCCTCGGTTTTTCCCTGTAGTATCAAAAAAGTTCAATGTACGTCCCACGGTTCTTCCTCGTAGGATCAAAAAATTTAAATTTACTTCCCTGGGGTCCCACACGCATGTTCAAAAAAGGCTAATTTACTTCCCTCGGCTCTTCCTCGTAGGATCAAAAAAGTTAAATTTACTTCCCTCGGGTCCCACTCGCATATTCAAAAAATTCGAATTTACTTCCCTCGGTTCTTCCTCGTAGGATCAAAAATGTTAAATTTACTTCCCTTGGGCCCACTTGCATGTTCAAAAAAAGTCGAATTTACCTCCCTTGGTTCTTCCTCGTAGGATCAAAAAAGTTCAATTTACGTCCCACAGTTCTTCCTCGTAGGATCAAAAAAGTTAAATTTACTTCCCTTGGGTCCACTTGCATGTTCAAAAAAGGCTAATTTACTTCCCTCGGCTCTTCCTCATAGGATCAAAAATGTTATATTTACTTCCCTCGGGTCCCACTCGCATCTTCAAAAAATTCGAATTTACTTCCCTCAATTCTTCCCTGTAGTATCAAAAAAGTTCAATTTTCGTCCCACAGTTCTTCCTCGTAGGATCAAAAAAGTTAAATTTACTTCCCTCGGGTCCCACACGCATGTTCAAAAAAGGCTAATTTACTTCCCTCGGCTCTTCCTCATAGGATCAAAAATGTTAAATTTACTTCCCTCGGGTCCCACTCGCATGTTCAAAAAATTCGAATTTACTTCCCTCGGTTCTTCCCTGTAGTATCAAAAAAGTTCAATTTACGTCCCACGGTTCTTCCTCGTAGGATCAAAAAAGTTAAATTTACTTCCATCGGGTCCCACTCGCATGTTCAAAAAATTCGAATTTACTTCCCTCGGTTCGTCCCTGTAGTATCAAAAAAGTTTAATTTACGTCCCATTGTTCTTCCTCGTAGGATCAAAAAAGTTAAATTTACTTCCCTCGGGTCCCACACCCATGTTCACAAAAGGCTAATTTACGTCCCTTGGTTCTTCCTCGTAGGATCAAAAATGTTACATTTACTTCCATCGGGTCCCACTCGCATGTTCAAAAAACTCCAATTTACTTCCCTCGGTTCTTCCCTGTAGTATCAAAAAAGTTCAATTTTCTTCCCACGGTTCTTCCTCGTAGGATCAAAAAAGTTAAATTTACTTCCCTCGGGTCCCACTCGCATGTTCAAAAAATTCGAATTTACTTCCCACGGTTCTTCCTCGTAGGATCAAAAAAGTTAAATTTACGTCCCACAGTTCTTCCTCGTAGGATCAAAAAAGTTAAATTTACTTCCCTTGGGTCCCACTCGCATGTTCAAAAAATTCGAATTTACTTCCCTCGGTTCTTCCCTGTAGTATCAAAAAAGTTCAATTTACGTCCCACAGTTCTTCCTCGCAGGATCAAAAAAGTTAAATTTACTTCGTTCGGGTCCCACTCGCATGTTCAAAAAATTCGAATTTACTTCCCTCGGTTCTTCCCTGTAGTATCAAAAAAGTTCAATTTACGTCCCACAGTTCTTCCTCGTAGGATCAAAAAAGTTAAATTTACTTCCCTTGGATCCCACTTGCATGTTCAAAAAAAGTCGAATTTACCTCCCTTGGTTCTTCCTCGTAGGATCAAAAATGTTAAATTTACTTCCCTGGGGTCCCACACGCATGTTCAAAAAAGGCTAATTTACTTTCCTCGGCTCTTCCTCGTATGATCAAAAAAGTTCAATTTACTTCCCTCGGCTCCCACTCGCATGTTCAAAAAATTCGAATTTACTTCCCTCGGTTCTTCCCTGTAGTATCAAAAAAGTTCAATTTTCTTCCCACGGTTCTTCCTCGTAGGATCAAAAACGTCAAATTTACTTCCCTGGGGTCCCACACGCATGTTCAAAAAAGGCTAATTTACTTCCCTCGGCTCTTCCTCGTAGGATCAAAAAAGTTAAATTTACTTCCCTGGGGTCCCACACGCATGTTCAAAAAAGGCTAATTTACTTTCCTCGGCTCTTCCTCGTATGATCAAAAAAGTTCAATTTACTTCCCTCGGGTCCCACTCGCATGTTCAAAAAATTCGATTTTACTTCCCTCGGTTCTTCCCTGTAGTATCAAAAAAGTTCAATTTACGTCCCACCATTCTTCCTCGTAGGATCAAAAAAGTTAAATTTACTTCCCTCGGGTCCCACACCCATGTTCACAAAAGGCTAATTTACTTCCCTCGGCTCTTCCTCGTAGGATCAAAAATGTTAAATTTACTTCCATCGGGTCCCACTCGCATGTTCAAAAAATTCGAATTTACTTCCCTCGGTTCTTCCCTGTAGTATCAAAAAAGTTCAATTTACGTCCCACAGTTCTTCCTCGTAGGATCAAAAAAGTTAAATTTACTTCCCTCGGATCCCACTCGCATGTTCAAAAAATTCGAATTTACCTCCCATGGTTCTTCCTCGTAGGATCAAAAATGTTAAATTTACTTCCATCGGGTCCCACTCGCATGTTCAAAAAAGGCTAATTTACTTCCCACGATTCTTCCCTGTAGTATCAAAAAAGTTCAATTTACCTCCCTTGGTTCTTCCTCGTAGGATCAAAAAAATTAAATTTACTTCCCTCGGGTCCCACACGCATGTTCAAAAAAAGGCTAATTTTCTTCCCTCGGCTCTTCCTCGTAGGATCAAAATAGTTAAATTTACTTCCATCGGGTCCCACTCGCATGTTCAAAAAATTCAAATTTACTTCCCTCGGTTCTTCCCTGTAGTATCAAAAAAGTTCAATTTACGTCCCACAGTTCTTCCTCGTAGGATCAAAAAAGTTAAATTTACTTCGTTCGGGTCCCACTCGCATGTTCAAAAAATTCGAATTTACTTCCCTCGGTTCTTCCCTGTAGTATCAAAAAAGTTTAATTTACGTCCCACAGTTCTTCCTCGTAGGATCAAAAATGTTAAATTTACTTCCCTGGGGTCCCACACGCATGTTCAAAAAAGGCTAATTTACTTTCCTCGGCTCTTCCTCGTATGATCAAAAAAGTTCAATTTACTTCCCTCGGGTCCCACTCGCATGTTCAAAAAATTCGAATTTACTTCCCTCGGTTCTTCCCTGTAGTATCAAAAAAGTTCAATTTTCTTCCCACGGTTCTTCCTCGTAGGATCAAAAAAGTCAAATTTACTTCCCTGGGGTCCCACACGCATGTTCAAAAAAGGCTAATTTACTTCCCTCGGCTCTTCCTCGTAGGATCAAAAAAGTTAAATTTACTTCCCTGGGGTCCCACACGCATGTTCAAAAAAGGCTTATTTACTTTCCTCGGCTCTTCCTCGTATGATCAAAAAAGTTCAATTTACTTCCCTCGGGTCCCACTCGCATGTTCAAAAAATTCGAATTTACTTCCCTCGGTTCTTCCCTGTAGTATCAAAAAAGTTCAATTTACGTCCGACGGTTCTTCCTCGTAGGATCAAAAAAGTTAAATTTACTTCCATCGGGTCCCACTCGCATGTTCAAAAAATGCTAATTTACTTCCCTCGGTTCTTCCCTGTAGTATCAAAAAAGTTCAATTTACGTCCCACGGTTCTTCCTCGTAGGATCAAAAAAGTTAAATTTACTTCCCTCGGGTCCCACACGCATGTTCAAAAAAGGCTAATTTACTTCCCTCGGCTCTTCCTCGTATGATCAAAAAAGTTAAATTTACTTCCCTCGGGTCCCACTCGCATGTTCAAAAAATTCGAATTTACTTCCCTCGGTTCTTCCCTGTAGGATCAAAAAAGTTAAATTTACTTCCCTCGGGTCCCACACGCATGTTCAAAAAAGGCTAATTTACTTCCCTCGGCTCTTCCTCGTAGGATCAAAAATGTTAAATTTACTTCCATCGGGTCCCACTCGCATGTTCAAAAAATTCGAATTTACTTCCCTCGGTTCTTCCCTGTAGTATCAAAAAAGTTCAATTTACGTCCCACAGTTCTTCCTCGTAGGATCAAAACAGTTAAATTTACTGCCATTGGGTCCCACTCGCACGTTCAAAAAATTCGAATTTACTTCCCTCGGTTCTTCCCCGTAGTATCAAAAAAGTTCAATTTACGTCCCACAGTTCTTCCCCGTAGTATCAAAAAAGTTCAATTTACGTCCCACAGTTCTTCCTCGTAGGATCAAAAAAGTTCAATTTACGTCCCACAGTTCTTCCTCGTAGGATCAAAAGAGTTAAATTTACTTCCCTTGGGTCCCACTCGCATGTTCAAAAAAGGCTAATTTACGTCCCTCGGTTCTTCCTCGTAGGATCAAAAAAGTTAAATTTACTTCCCTTGGGTCCCACTCGCATGTTCAAAAAATTCGAATTTACTTCCCTCGGTTCTTCCCTGTAGTATCAAAAAAGTTCAATTTACGTCCCACAGTTCTTCCTCGCAGGATCAAAAAAGTTAAATTTACTTCGTTCGGGTCCCACTCGCATGTTCAAAAAATTCGAATTTACTTCCCTCGGTTCTTCCCTGTAGTATCAAAAAAGTTCAATTTTCTTCCCACGGTTCTTCCTCGTAGGATCAAAAACGTCAAATTTACTTCCCTGGGGTCCCACACGCATGTTCAAAAAAGGCTAATTTACCTCCCACGGTTCTTCCTCGTAGGATCAAAAATGTTAAATTTACTTCCCTCGGGTCCCACTCGCATGTTCAAAAAATTCGAATTTACTTCCCTCGGTTCTTCCCTGTAGTATCAAAAAAGTTCAATTTACGTCCCACAGTTCTTCCTCGTAGGATCAAAAAAGTTAAATTTACTTCCCTCGGGTCCCACTCGCATGTTCAAAAAATTCGAATTTACTTCCCTCGGTTCTTCCCTGTAGTATCAAAAAAGTTCAATTTACGTCCCACGGTTCTTCCTCGTAGGATCAAAAAAGTTAAATTTACTTCCCTCGGGTCCCACACGCATGTTCAAAAAATTCGAATTTACTTCCCTCGGTTCGTCCCTGTAGTATGAAAAAAGTTAAATTTACTTCCCTCGGATCCCACACGCATGTTCAAAAAAGGCTAATTTATTTCCCTCGGCTCTTCCTCGTAGGATCAAAAAAGTTCAATTTACTTCCCTCGGATCCCACTCGCATGTTCAAAAAATTCGAATTTACCTCCCATGGTTCTTCCTCGTAGGATCAAAAAAGTTAAATTTACTTCCTTCGGGTGTCACTCGTATGTGCAAAACATTCGAATTTACTTCCCTCGGTTCTTCCATGTAGTATCAAAAAAGTCCAATTTACGTCCCACGGTTCTCCCTCGTAGGATCAAAAAAGATGAATTTACTTCCCTTGGGTCCCACTTCCATGTTCAAAAAAGGCTAATTTACTTCCCTCGGCTCTTCCTCGTAGGATCAAAAAAGTTAAATTTACTTCCCTCGGGTCCCACTCGCATGTTCAAAAAATTCGAATTTACTTCCCTCGGTTCTTCCCTGTAGTATCAAAAAAGTTCAATTTACGTCCCACAGTTCTTCCTCGTAGGATCAAAAAAGTTAAATTTACTTCCCTCGGGTCCCACTCGCATGTTCAAAAAATTCGAATTTACTTCCCTCGGTTCTTCCCTGTAGTATCAAAAAAGTTCAATTTACGTCCCACGGTTCTTCCTCGTAGGATCAAAAAAGTTAAATTTACTTCCCTCGGGTCCCACTCGCATGTTCAAAAAAGTCGAATTTACTTCCCTCGGTTCTTCCTCGTAGGATCAAAAAAGTTAAATTTACTTCCCTCGGGTCCCACTCGCATGTTCAAAAAATTCGAATTTACTTCCCTCGGTTCTTCCCTGTAGTATCAAAAAAGTTCAATTTACGTCCCACGGTTCTTCCTCGTAGGATCAAAAAAGTTAAATTTACTTCCCTCGGGTCCCACACGCATGTTCAAAAAAGTTAAATTTACTTCCCTTGGGTCTTCCTCGTAGGATCAAAAATGTTAAATTTACTTCCATCGGGTCCCACTCGCATGTTCAAAAAATTCGAATTTACTTCCCTCGGTTCTTCCCTGTAGTATCAAAAAAGTTCAATTTACGTCCCACAGTTCTTCCTCGTAGGACCAAAAAAGTTAAATTTACTTCCCTTGGGTCCCACTCGCATGTTCAAAAAATTCTAATTTACTTCCCTCGGCTCTTCCACGTAGGATCAAAAATGTTCAATTTACTTCAATTTACTTTCTGTAGTATCAAAAAAGTTCAATTTACTTCCCTCGGTTCTTCCTCGTAGGATCAAAAATGTTAAATTTACTTCCATCGGGTCCCACTCGCATGTTCAAAAAATTCGAATTTACTTCCCTCGGTTCTTCCCTGTAGTATCAAAAAAGTTCAATTTACGTCCCACAGTTCTTCCTCGTAGGATCAAAAAAGTTAAATTTACTTCCCTCGGGTCGCACACGCTTGTTCAAAAAAGGCTAATTTACTTCCCTCGGTTCTTCCTCGTAGGATCAAAAATGTTAAATTTACTTCCATCGGGTCCCACTCGCATGTTCAAAAAATTCGAATTTACTTCCCTCGGTTCTTCCCTATAGTATCAAAAAAGTTCAATTTACGTCCCTCACTTCTTTCTCGTAGGATCAAAAAAGTTAAACTTACTTCCCTCGGGTCCCACTCGCATGTTCAAAAAATTCGAATTTACTTCCCTCGGTTCTTCCCTGTAGTATCAAAAAAGTTCAATTTACGTCCCACGGTTCTTCCTCGTAGGATCAAAAAAGTTAAATTTACTTCCCTCGGGTCCCACACGCATGTTCAAAAAAAGTCGAATTTACCTCCCTTGGTTCTTCCTCGTAGGATCAAAAATGTTAAATTTACTTCCATCGGGTCCCACTCGCATGTTCAAAAAATTCGAATTTACTTCCCTCGGTTCTTCCCTGTAGTATCAAAAAAGTTCAATTTACGTCCCACGGTTCTTCCTCGTAGGATCAAAAAAGTTAAATTTACTTCCCTCGGGTCCCACTCGCATGTTCAAAAAATTCGAATTTACTTCCCTCGGTTCTTCCCTGTAGTATCAAAAAAGTTCAATTTACGTCCCACGGTTCTTCCTCGTAGGATCAAAAAAGTTAAATTTACTTCCCTCGGGTCCCACTCGCATGTTCAAAAAATTCGAATTTACTTCCCTCGGTTCTTCCCTGTAGTATCAAAAAAGTTCAATTTACGTCCCACGGTTCTTCCTCGTAGGATCAAAAAAGTTAAATTTACTTCCATCGGGTCCCACTCGCATGTTCAAAAAATTCGAATTTACTTCCCTCGGTTCTTCCCTGTAGTATCAAAAAAGTTCAATTTACGTCCCACGGTTCTTCCTCGTAGGATCCAAAAAGTTAAATTTACTTTCCTCGGGTCCCACACGCATGTTCAAAAAAGGCTAATTTACTTCCCTTGGACCTTCCTCGTAGGATCAAAAAAGTTAAATTTACTTCCCTCCGGTCCCACACGCATGTTCAAAAAAGGCTAATTTACTTCCCTCGGCTCATCCTCATAGGATCAAAAATGTTAAATTTTCTTCCCCCGGGTCCCACTCGCATGTTCAAAAAAGGCGAATTTACTTCCCTCGGTTCTTCCCTGCAGTATCAAAAAAATTCAAATTACGTCCCACAGTTCTTCCTCGTAGGATCAAAAAAGTTAAATTTACTTCCATCGGGTCCCACTCGCATGTGCAAAAATTTCGAATTTACTTCCCTCGGTTCTTCCCAGTAGTATCAAAAAAGTTCAATTTACTTCCATCAGGTCCCACTCGCATGTTCATAAAAAATAGTCGAATTTACCTCCCGGTTCTTCCTCGTAGGATCAAAAAAGTTAAATTTACTTCCCTCGGGTCCCACTCGCATGTTCAAAAAATTCGAATTTACTTCCCTCGGTTCTTCCCTGTAGGATCAAAAAAGTTCAATTTACGTCCCACAGTTCTTCCTCGTAGGATCAAAAAAGTTAAATTTACTTCCCTCGTGTCCCACTCGCATGTTCATAAAATTCGAATTTACTTCCCTCGGTTCTTCCCTGTAGGATCAAAAAAGTTCAATTTACGTCCTTCGGGTCCCTCTCGCATGTTCAAAAAATTCCAATTTACTTCCCTCGGTTCTTCCCTGTAGTATCAAAAAAGTTCAATTTACGTTCCACTGTTCTTCCTCGTAGGATCAAAAAAGTTAAATTTACTTCCCTTGGGTCCCACTTGCATGTACAAAAAATTCGAATTTACTTCCCTCGGTTCTTCCATGTAGTTTCAAAAAAGTTTAATTTACGTACCACGGTTCTTCCTCGTAGGATCAAAAAAGTTAAATTTACTTCCCTTGGGTCCCACTTGCATGTACAAAAAATTCGAATTTACCTCCCTTGGTTCTTCCTCGTAGGATCAAAAATGTTAAATTTACTTCCATCAGGTCCCACTCGCATGTTCAAAAAATTCGAATTTACTTCCCTCGGTTCTTCCCTGTAGTATCAAAAAAGTTCAATTTACGTCCCACGGTTCTTCCTCGTAGGATCAAAAAAGTTAAATTTACTTCCCTCGGGTCCCACTCGCATGTTCAAAAAATTCGAATTTACTTCCCTCGGTTCTTCCCTGTATTATCAAAAAAGTTCAATTTACGTCCCACGGTTCTTCCTCGTAGGATCAAAAAAGTTAAATTTACTTCCCTCGGGTCCCACACGCATGTTCAAAAAAGGCTAATTTACTTCCCTCGGCTCTTCCTCGTAGGATCAAAAAAGTTAAATTTACTTCCCTCGGGTCCCACTCGCATGTTCAAAAAATTCGAATTTACTTCCCTCGGTTCTTCCCTGTAGTATCAAAAAAGTTCAATTTACGTCCCACGGTTCTTCCTCGTAGGATCAAAAAAGTTAAATTTACTTCCCTCGGGTCCCACACGCATGTTCAAAAAAGGCTAATTTACTTCCCTCGGCTCTTCCTCGTAGGATCAAAAAAGTTCAATTTACGTCCCACAGTTCTTCCTCGTAGGATCAAAAAAGTTAAATTTACTTCCCTCGGGTCCCACTCGCATGTTCAAAAAATTCGAATTTACTTCCCTCGGTTCTTCCCTGTAGTATCAAAAAAGTTCAATTTACGTCCCACGGTTCTTCCTCGTAGGATCAAAAAAGTTAAATTTACTTCCCTCGGGTCCCACTCGCATGTTCAAAAAATTCGAATTTACTTCCCTCGGTTCTTCCCTGTAGTATCAAAAAAGTTCAATTTACGTCCCACAGTTCTTCCTCGTAGGATCAAAAAAGTTAAATTTACTTCCCTCGGGTCCCACACGCATGTTCAAAAAAGGCTAATTTACTTCCCTCGGCTCTTCCTCATAGGATCAAAAATGTTAAATTTACTTCCCTCGGGTCCCACTCGCATGTTCAAAAAATTCAAATTTACTTCCCTCGGCTCTTCCTCGTAGGATCAAAAAAGTTAAATTTACTTCCCTCGGGACCCACTCGCATGTTCCGAATTTACTTCCCTGGTTCTTCCTCGCAGGATCAAAAAAGTTAAATTTACTTCGTTCGGGTCCCACTCGCATGTTCAAAAAATTCGAATTTACTTCCCTCGGTTCTTCCCTGTAGTATCAAAAAAGTTCAATTTACGTCCCACAGTTCTTCCTCGTAGGATCAAAAAAATTAAATTTACTTCCCTCGGGTCCCACACGCATGTTCAAAAAATTCGAATTTCCTTCCCTCGGCTCTTCCCTGTAGTATCAAAAAAGTTCAATATACGTCCCACAGTTCTTCCTCGTAAGATCAAAAATGTTAAATTTACTTCCATCGGTTCTTCCCTGCAGTATCAAAAAAGTTCAATCTACGTCCCACGGTTCTTCCTCGTAGGATCAAAAAAGTTAAATTTACTTCCCTCGGGTCCCACACGCATGTTCAAAAAAGGCTAATATACTGCCCTCGGCTCTTCCTCGTAGGATCAAAAATGTTAAATTTACTTCCATCGGGTCCCACTCGCATGTTCAAAAAATTCGAATTTACTTCCCTCGGTTCTTCCCTGCAGTATCAAAAAAGTTCAATCTACGTCCCACAGTTCTTCCTCGTAGGATCAAAAAAATTAAATTTACTTCCCTCGGGTCCCACACGCATGTTCAAAAAATTCGAATTTACTTCCCTCGGTTCTTCCCTGTAGGATCAAAAAAGTTCAATTTACGTCCAACAGTTCTTCCTCGTAGGATCGAAAAGTTAAATTTACTTCCTACGGGTCCCACTCGCATGTTCAAAAAATTCGACTTTACTTCCCTCGGCTCTTCCTCGTAGGATCAAAAATAGTAAATTTACTTCCATCGGGTCCCACTCGCATGTTCAAAAAATTCGAATTTACTTCCCTCGGTTCTTCCCTGTAATATCAAAAAAAGTTCAATTTACGTCCCACAGTTCTTCCTCGTAGGATCAAAAAAGTTAAATTTACTTCCATCGGGTCCCACTCGCATGTTCAAAAAATTCGAATTTACTTCCCTCGGTTCTTCCCTGTAGGATCAAAAAAGTTGAATTTACGCCCCACAGCTCTTCCTCGTAGGATCAAAAAAGTTAAATTTACTTCCCTTGGGTCCCACTTGCATGTTCAAAAAAAGTCGAATTTACCTCCCTTGGTTCTTCCTCGTAGGATCAAAAAAGTTAAATTTACTTCGATCGGGTCCCACTCGCATGTTCAAAAAATTCTAATTTACTTCCTCGGTTCTTCCTCGTAGGATCAAAAAAGTTAAATTTACTTCCCTCGGGTCCCTCACGCATGTTCAAAAAGGTCTAATTTACTTCCCTCGGTTCTTCCTCGTAGGATCAAAAAAGTTAAATTTACTTCCCTCGGTTACCACTCGCATGTTCAAAAAATTCGAATTTACTTCCCTGGGTTCTTCCCATGTAGTATCAAAACAGTTCAATTTGAGTCCTCAGTTCTTCCTCGTAGGATTCAAAAAAGTATAAATTTACTTCCCTCGTGGGGGGGGGTCTTCCCCCCCCCCCCCACACGCGATGTTCAAAAAAGGCTAATTTACTTCCCTCGGCTCCTCCTCGTAGGATCGCTAAAAATAAGTTAAATTTACTTTCCTCGGGTCCCACTCGCATGTTCGAAAATATTCGAATTTACTCTCTTCCTCGGTTCTTCCCTGTAGTATCAAAAAAGTTCAATTTACGTCCCACAGTTCTTCCTCGTAGGATCAAAAAAGTTAAATTTTACTCCCTCGGTCCCACAACCCATGTTCACAAAGGCTAATTTACTTCCCTTGGCGGCTCTTCCTCGTAGGATCATAAATGTTAAATTACTTTCCATCGGGTCCCACTCGCATGTTCAAAAAATTCGAATTTACTTCCCTCGGTTTCTTCCCTGTAAGTAATCAAAACAAGGTTCAATTTACGTCCCACGGTTCTTCCTCAGTAGGATCAAAAATGGTTATAATTTACTTCCCTCGGGTCCCACTCGCAATGTTCAAAAAAGGCTAATTTACTTCCCTCGGTCTCTCTCCTCGTAGGATCACGCAAAAATGTTAAATTTACTTCCCTCGGGTACCCACTCGCATGTTCAAAAACTTCGGAATTTACTATCCCTCGGTTCCTTCCCTGTAGGTATCAAAAAAGTTCAATTTACGTCCCACGGTTCTTCCTCGTTGATCAAAAAAGTTAGAATTTACTTCCCTCGGGTCCCACTTGCAGCTTTTTCAAAAAAAGCGAATTTACTTCCCATGGTTCTTACCCTGTAGTATCAAAAAGTTCAATTTCGCCCACGGTGTCACTCCTCGTAGGATCAAAAAAGTTAAAATTTACTTCCAGCAGATCCCACTCGCTATGTTCAAAAAATTCGAATGTTTACTTCGTCCTCGGTTTCTTTCCCTGTAGTCACTCGGGAAATAGTTTCAATTAACGTCCCACGGTTCTTCCTCGTAGGATCAAAAAAGTTAAATTTACTTCGTTCTGTTCCCACTCGCATGCTTCAAAAAATTCGAATTTACTTCCCTCGGTTCTTCCCTGTAGTATCCAAAAAGGCTTCAATTTAAGTCCCACAGTTCTTCCTCGTAGGGATCAAACAAATGTTAAATTTACTATCCCTCGGGTCCCACTCGCATGTTCAAGAAAATTTCGAATTTACTTTCCTCGGTTCTTCCCTGTATTAGCGCAAAAAGTTCAATTTACGTCCCACGGGTTCGTCCTCGTAGGATCGCAAAAAAGGTTAAATTTACTTCCCTCGGGTCCCACTAGCATGTTCAAAAAATTCGAATTTTACTTCTCCTCGGTTTCTTCCCTGTAGTATTCAAAAAGTTCAATTTTACTTTCCCCACGGTTCTTCACTCGTAGGATTCAAAATGAAAGTTAATTTACAGCCCGTGGATCCAACACGCATGTTAAAATGGCTAATTTACTCACCTCGCGTTCTTTCCTGTAGGATCAAAAGTTAAATTTACGCTTCCCTCGGGTCCCACTCGCCATGTTCAAAAAATTCGAATTTACTTCCCTCGGTTCTTCCTCGTAGGATCAAAAAAGTGTTAAATATTTACGTTGCCCTCGGGTCCCACAACGCATGTTCAAAAAAGGCTAATTTTACTTCCTCCTCAGGATCTTCCTCGATAGGATCAAAAAAGTTCAATTTACTTCCCATCGGGGTTCCCACTCGCATGTTTCAAAAAACTTCGAATTTACTTCGCCCTCGGTTCTTCCCCTTGTAGTATCAAAACAAGTTCAATTTACGTCTCGGTCTTCTCGTAGATCAAGAAAAACGTTAAAGAATTTAATCCCGCGGGTCCACACGCATATTTAAAAAGGCTAAATTTTACCTTCCCACGGATCTTCCATCGTAGGATCAAAAAAGTTTAAATTTACTTCCCTGCGGGTCCCACTCGCATGTTCAAAAGTTCGATAATTACTTCCCCCTCTGTTCTTCCCTGTAGTAATCAAAAAAGTTCAATTTACTTACCCACGGTTCCTTCCTCGTAGGATCAAAAAAAGGGTTAAATTTACTTCCCTCGGGTCCCACTCGCAATAGTTCAAAAAATTCTAATTTACTTCGTCGGTTCTTCCCGGTAGTATCCAAAAAGTTCAATTTACGTCCCACGGTTCTTTCCTCGTAGGATCAAAAAGTTAAATTTACTTCCCTGGGGTCCCACAACGCATGTTCAAAAAAGGCTAATTTTACTTCCGCCTCGGCCCTCTTCCTCGTAGGATCAAAACAAAAGTTTTAAAATTTTACTATTCCCTAAAGGGTCCCACTCGCATGTTCAAAAAATTCTATATTTACTATCCCGTCCGGTTCTTCCCTGTAGTATCACAATAAAAGTTCTTAATTTAGGTCCCACAGTTCTTCCTCGTAGGAAATCAAAAAAGTTAAATTATACTTCCCTCGGGTCCCACTCGCATGTTCAAAAAATCTCGAAATTTACTTCCACGGTTCTTCCTGTAGTATCAAAAAATGTTCAAAATTTACGCTCCTCCACGATTCTTCCTCGAAGGATTCAAAAAAAGTTAAATTTACTTCCTCGGGGTCCCACAGCGATGTTCAAGTAAGGCTAATTTACTTCCCTGCGGTCTTCGCGAAGATTCAAAAAAAATGTTAAATTTACTTCCCTCGGGTCCCACTAGTCATGTTCAAAAAAAGTCGAATTTACTTCCCTCGGTTCTTCCTGTAGTATCAAAAAAGTTCATATTTAGTCCCACGGTTCGCCGCGTAGGATCCAAAAAGTTAAATTTACTTCCCTCGGGGCCCCCACTCGAATGTTCAAAATTTCGAATTTACTTCCCTCGGTTCTGTCCTGTAGTATCAAAAAAGTTCATTTTACGTCCCACGGGTTCTTCCTCGTAGTATCATAAAAAGTTATAATTTACTTCGCTCGGGTCCATACACGCATGTTTAAAAAAAGGCTAAATGTGAATTCCCATCGGCTCTTCCTCGTAGGATGCAAAAATGTTATATTTACTTCCAATCCGGGTCCAAACACGCATGTTCATAAAAATTAGAATTTATCTTCCCTCGGTTCTTCCGTGTCGTAATCAAAAAAGTTCAATTTACGTCCCACGGGTTTTCCTCGTAGGATCTCAAAAAAGTTAAATTTACTTCAATCGGGTCCCACTCGCATGTTCAAAAAATTTTGTTTTTTTTTTTTTTTTTCCGAATTTACTTCCCTCGGTTGCCTGTAGTATCAAAAAAGTTCAATGTTACGTCCCACAGTTCTTCCTCGTAGGATCAAAAAAGTTAAATTTACTTCCCTCGGGTCCCACACGCATGTTCAAAAAAGGCTAATTTACTTCCCTCGGCTCTTCCTCGTAGGATCAAAAATGTTAAATTTACTTCCCTCGGGTCCCACTCGCATGTTCAAAAAATTCGAATTTACTTCCCTCGGTTCTTCCCTGTAGTATCCATAAAAAGTGTTCTATTTACGTCACACGTTTCTTCCTCCTAGGATCAAAAAAGTTAAATTTACATTCCTCGGGTCAACACACGCATGTTCAAAAAAGGCTAATTTACTTCCCTCGGCTCCTCCTCGTAGGATCAAAAAAGTTAAATTTACTTCCCTCGGGTCCCACACGCATGTTCAAAAGGCTAATTTACTTCCCTCGGTTCTTCCTCGTAGGATCAAAAATGTTATATTTACTTCCATCGGGTCCAACACGCATGTTTCAAAAAAATTCGAATTTACTTTCCCTCGGTTCTTCCCTGTAGTATCAAAAAAGTTCAATTTACGCCGCCACGGTTCTTCCTCGTTGGATCAAAAAAGTTTAAATTTTACTTCCCTCGGGTCCCAACGCATGTTCAAAAAAGGCTAATTTACTTCCCTCGGCTCTTCCCTGTAGAATCAAAAAAGTTCAATTTACGTCCCACGGTTCTTCCTCGTAGGATCAAAAAAGTTAAATTTACTTCCCTCGGGTACCACTCGCATGTTTCAAAAAATTCGGCTAATTTACTTCCCTCGGTTCTTTCCGTGTCGGATCAAAAAAAGTTCAATTAGCGTCCCTCGGTTTCTCTAGGCATTACTAGCATGTAGGATCAAAAAAGTTAAATTTACTTCCATCGGGGTCCCACTTCGCTGTAGTATCAAAAATTTTCGAGATGTTTACTTCCCCCGGTTCTTCCTCGTAGGTTCAAAAAAGTTTTTTTTTCTTCCCTCGGGTCCCACCTGTATGTATCAAAAAAGGTTAATTTTACGTCGCACGGTTCTTTCCTCGGTCGGATCAAAAAAAGTTGATATGTACTTCCCTCGGTATTTTCCACTCGCTATGTTCAAAAATGTCGAATTTACTTCCATCGGGTTCTTCCCTCGTAGTATCACAAAAGTTCAATTTAAGTCCACACGGTTCTTCCATGCCGCTAGGATCAAAAAAGTTAAATTTACTTCCCTCGGGTCCCACACGCATGTTCAGAATGGCTAATGTACCTTCCTCGGTTCTTCCCTGTAGTATATCAAAAAAGTTCAATTTACGTCCCACAGTTCTTCCTCGTAGGATCAAAAAATGTAAATTTACTTCCCTCGGGTCCCACACGCATGTTCAGATGGCTAATTTACTTCACCTCGGCTCTTCCTCGTAAGGATCAAAACTGTTCAGAATTTACGCTTCCATCGGGTCTCCACATGCCTGTTCAAAATATATTTCGAATTTACTTCCCTCGGTTCTTCCCTGTAGTATCAAAAAAGTTCAATTTACGTCCCACGGTTCTTCCTCGTGAGGATCAAAAAAAGTTAAATTTACTTCCCTCGGGTCCCACAGGCATGTTCAAAAAAATTTCGAATTTACATCCCTCGGTTCTTCCCTGTAGTATAAAAATGTTCAATTGTCGTCCACAGTCTCTACCCGTAGGATCAAAAAAATTAAAATTAGACTTCCCTCGGGTCCACCTCGCATGTTCAAAACTTCGAATTTAACTTCCCTCTGGTCAATTCCCTGTTGCATCAAAAAAGTTCAAATTTACGTCCCACGGTTCTTCCTCGTTAGGATCAAAAATGTTAAATATACTTCCCTCGGGTTCCCACACGCATGTTCAAAAAAGGCTAATTTACTTCCCTCGGCTTCTTCCTCGTAGGATCAAAAAAGTTATTCAATTTACGTCCCACGGTTCTTCCTCGTAGGATCAATAAAAAGTAAAATTTAACTTCCATCGGGTCCCACTTCGCATGTTCAAAAAATTTCGAATTTATTTCGCTCGGTTCCTTCCCTGTAGTATCAAAAAAGTTCAATTTACGTCCCACGGTTCTTCCTCGTAGGATCAAAAAAGTTAAATTTACGTCCCAAGGGTTCTTCTCGTAGGATCAAAAAATTCGAAATTCATTCCCTCGGTTCTTCCCTGTAGTCTCTAAAAAGTTCAATTTACGTCCCACGGTTCGCTTCCTTGTAGGATCAAAAAAGTTAAATTTACTTCCGTAGGATCAAAAATGTTAAATTTACTTCCCTCGGGGGCTCCCACTCGAATGTTCCAAAAATTCGAATTTACTTCCCTCGGTTCTTCCCTGTAGTATCAAAAAAGTTCAATTTACGTCCCACGGTGCTTCCTCGTAGGATCAAAAAAGTTACAATTTCACTACCCTCGGGTCCCACTCGCATGTTCAAAGAAAAATTCGAATTGACTTCCCTCGGTTCTTCCCTTGTAGTTATCAAAAAAGTTTCACATTTATACGTCCTCACGGTTCTTCCTCGTAGGATCAAAAAAGTTAACATTTAATTCCCTCGGGTCCTCAACACGCATGATCAAAAACAAAGAGTAAATTTACTTCCCTCGCGCCCACTCGCATGTTTCAAAAAAGTCGAATTTACTTCCCTCGGTTCGCCCTCGTATGTAGCAAAAAAGTTCAAATATGTCCCACGGTTCTTCCTCGTAGGATCAAAAAAGTTAAATTTACTTCCCTCGCGGTCCCACTTCCGCGGTTCAAAAAATTCGAATTTACTTCCCTCGGTTCTTTCCCTGTAGTATCAAAAAAGTTCAATTTACGTCCCACGGTTCTTTCCTCGTAGGATCAAAAAAAGTTAAATTTACTGCCCTCGGGTCCCACTCGAGCATGGGTCAAAAAATTCCGAAAGTTACCTTTCCTCGGTGCTTCCTCGTAGTATCAAAAAAGTTCAATTGACTCGAATTTCCTTCCCACGAGTCTTCCCTCGTAGGTTCACAAAAGTTAAATTTACTTCCCTCAGCGGCCCACTCCCTTGCATGTTCAAAAAAATTCGAATGTTACTCGTCCCTCGGGTCTTCCCTGTAGTAGCAAAAAAGTTCAATTTTTCGGCCCACAGTTTCTTCCTCGTAGGATCAAAAAAGTTAATTTTAACGTCCATCCGGTCCCAACAACGCAAGGTTCTAAAATTCGAATTTACTTCCTGCGGCCGTCTTCCTCGTAGGATCAAAAAAGTGACATTTTCATTCCCTCGGGGTCCCACTCGGCGTGTTCATGAAAATACCGAATATACTTGCCCTCGGGTTTTTCCTGTAGTATCAAACAAGTTCAATTTACGCCCCACGGTTCTTCCTCGTCGGATCAAAAAAGTTAAATTTACTTCCCTCGGGTCCCACACGCATGTTCAAAAAAGGCTAATTTACTTCCCTCGTTTCTTTCCTCGTAGGATCAAAAAATTAAATTTACTTCCATCGCGGGGCCCACTCGCATGTTCAAAAAATTCGAATTTACTTCCCTCGGTTCGTCCCTGTAGTAGCAAAAAAGTTTCAATTTTACGTCCAACGGTTCTTTCTCGTCGGATCAAAAAAGTTAATGTTACGGCCCTCGCGTCCCTCTGGCATGTTCAAAAAATTCGAATTTACTTCCCTCGGTTCATCCCTGTAGTATCAAAAAAGTTCAATTTACTTCCATCGGGCCCCACTCGCATGTTCAAAAAATTCGAATTTACTTCCCTCGGTTCTTCCTCGTAGGATCAAAAAAGTTAAATTTACGTCCCACATTCTTCCTCGTAGGAGCAAAAAAGGTAAATTTACGTCCATCGGGTCCCACGCGCAGGTTCAAAAAAATGCGAAGGTAACTGCCCTCGGTTCTTCCCTGTAGTATCAAAAAAGGTCAATTTAACGTCTCCACGGTTTTGTCCTCGTCGATTCAAAAAAGTTAAATTTACTTTCCTCGCGTCCCACACGCATGTTCAAAAAAGGCTAATTTACTTCCCTCGGTTCTTCCTCGTAGGATCAAAAAAGTTAAATTTACTTCCCTCGGGTCTCTCTCGGCATGTTCAAAAAATTCGATTTTACTTCCCTCTGTTCGTCCCTGGATGTATCAAAAAAGTTCAATTTACGACGTCCCACGGTTCTTCCTCGCGGATCAAAAAAGTTTAATTTATCTTCCCTTCGGTCCCACACGCATGTTTCAGAAAAAAGGCTAATGTACTTCCCCTCGGCTCTCCCTCGTAGGATCCAAAAAATGTTAAATTTAACTTCCCTCGGGTCCCATTCGCATGTTTCAAAAAATTCGAATTTACTTCCCCTCGGTTCTTCCCTGTCATAATCAAGAAAATAGTTCAAATTTACGCTCCTCACGGTTCTTCCTCGTAGGATCTAAAAAAGTTAAATTTTACTTCCCTCGGGTCCCACTCGCATGTTCAAAAAATTCGAATTTACTTCCCTCGGTTCTTCCCTGTAGTATCAAAAAAGTTCAATTTACGTCCCACGGTTCCCTTCCCTCTCGTCAGATCAAAAAAGTTAAATTTACTTCCCTCGGGTCCCACTCGCATGTTGCAAATAAAATTCGAATTTTACTTCCCATCGTGCTTCCCTTGTCGTATCAAAAAAGTTCAATTTACGTCCCACGGTTCTTCCTCGTAAGGATCAAAAAAGTTAAATTTACTTCCATCGGTCCCACACGCCATGTTCAAAAAAGGCTAATTTACTTCCCCTCGGTTCTTACCCCTGTAGCATCAAAAAAGTTCAATTAACGCCCACGGTCTTTTCCCCCGTAGGAAAATCCAGAAAGGAAATTTACTTCCCCTCGGCTCGGGTCCCACTCGCATGTTCAAAAAATTCGAATTACTTCCCTCGGGTTCTTCCCTGTAGTATCAAAAAAGTTCAATTTCACGTCCCACAGTTCTTCCTCGTATGATCAAAAAAGTTAAATTTACTTGCCCCTCGGGGTCCACCTCGCATGTTCAAAAACGTTCGAATTTACTTCCCTCCGTTTCTTCCCCTGTAGTATCAAAAAAGTTCAATTTTACGTCCCACGGTCTTCCTCGTAAGGATCAAAAAATGTAAATTTTACTTCCCTCGGGTCCCACTCGCATGTTCAAAAAATTCGAATTTACTTCCCTCGGTTCTTCCCTGTAGTATCAAAAAAGTTCAATTTACGTCCCACGGTTCTTCCTCGTAGGATCAAAAAAGTTAAATTTACTTCCCTTGCTCCCACTCGCATGTTCAAAAAATTCGAATTTACTTCCCTCGGTTCTTCCCTGTATAACAAAAAAGTTCAATTTACGTCCCACGGTTCTTCCTCGTAGGATCAAAAAAGTTAAATTTACTTCCCTCGTGTCCCACACGCATGTTCAAAAAAAGTCGAATTACTTCCCTCGGCTCTTCCTCGTAGGATCAAAAAAGTTAAATTTACTTTCATCGGGTCCCACTCGCATGTTCAAAAAATTCGAATTTACTTCCCTCGGTTCTTACCTGTAGTATCAAAAAAGTTCAATTCACGTCCCATTGTTCTTCCTCGTAGGATCAAAAAAGTTAAATTTACTTCCCTCGGGTCCCACAGGCATGTTCAAAAAAGGCTAGTTTACTTCCCTCGGCTCTTCCTCGTTGGATCAAAAAAGTTAAATTTACTTCCTTCGGGTCCCACTCGCATGTTCAAAAAATTCGAATTTACTTCCCTCGTTCGTCCCTGTAGTATCAAAAAAGTTCAATTTACGTCCCACGGTTCTTACTCGTAGGATCAAAAAAAAGTTAAATTTACTTCCCTCGGGTCCCAATCGCAAGTTCAAAAAATTCGAATTTACTTCCCTCGGTTCTTCCCTGTAGGATGAAAAAAGTTCAATTTACGTCCCACGGTTCTTCCTCGTAGGATCAAAAATGTTAAATTTACTTCCATCGGGTCCCACTCGCATATTCAAAAAATTCGAATTTACTTCCCTCGGTTCTTCCCTGGCAGTATCAAAAAAGTTCAATATACGTCCCACGGTTCTTCCTCGTAGAATCAAAAAAGTTAAATTTACTTCCCTCGGGTCCCACTCGCATATTCAAAAAATTCGAATTTACTTCCCTCGGTTCTTCCCTGGCAGTATCAAAAAAGTTCAATATACGTCCCACGGTTCTTCCTCGTAGAATCAAAAAAGTTAAATTTACTTCCCTCGGGTCCCACTCGCATGTTCAAAAAATTCGAATTTACTTCCCTCGGTTCTTCCCTGTAGTATCAAAAAAGTTCAATTTACGTCCCACAGTTCTTCCTCGTAGGATCAAAAAAAATTAAATTTACTTCCATCGGGTCCCACTCGCATGTTCAAAAGAGGCTAATTTACTTCCCTCGGCTCTTCCTCGTAGGATCAAAAAAGTTAAATTTACTTCCATCGGGTCCCACTCGCATGTTCAAAAAATTCGAATTTACTTCCTCGGTTCCTCCCTGTAGTATCAAAAAAGTTCAATTTACGTCCCACGGTTCTTCCTCGTAGGATCAAAAAAGTTAAATTTACTTCCCTCGGGTCCCACTCGCATGTTCAAAAAATTCAAATTTACTTCCCTCGGTTCTTCCCTGTAGTATCAAAAAAGTTCAATTTACGTCCCACGGTTCTTCCTCGTAGGATCAAAAAAGTTAAATTTACTTCCCTCGGGTCCCACTCGCATGTTCAAAAAATTCGAATTTACTTCCCTCGGTTCTTCCCTGTAGTATCAAAAAAGTTCAATTTACCTCCCTTGGTTCTTCCTCGTAGGATCAAAAATGTTAAATTTACTTCCATCGGGTCCCACTCGCATGTTCAAAAAATTCGAATTTACTTCCCTCGGTTCTTCCCTGTAGTATCAAAAAAGTTCAATTTACGTCCCACGGTTCTTCCTCGTAGGATCAAAAAAGTTAAATTTACTTCCATCGGGTCCCACTCGCATGTTCAAAAAATTCGAATTTGCTTCCCTCGGTTCTTCCCTGTAGTATCAAAAAAGTTCAATTTACGTCCCACGGTTCTTCCTCGTAGGATCCAAAAAGTTAAATTTACTTTCCTCGGGTCCCACACGCATGTTCAAAAAAGGCTAATTTACTTCCCTTGGACCTTCCTCGTAGGACCAAAAAAGTTAAATTTACTTCCCTCCGGTCCCACACGCATGTTCAAAAAAGGCTAATTTACTTCCCACGGTTCTTCCTCGTAGGATCAAAAAAGTTAAATTTACTTCCCTCGGGTCCCACTCGCATGTTCAAAAAATTCGAATTTACTTCCCTCGGTTCTTCCCTGTAGTATCAAAAAAGTTCAATTTACGTCCCACGGTTCTTCCTCGTAGGATCAAAAAAGTTAAATTTACTTCCCTCGGGTCCTACACGCATGTTCAAAAGAGGCTAATTTACTTCCCTCGGCTCTTCCCTGTAGTATCAAAAAAGTTCAATTTACGTCCCACGGTTCTTCCTCGTAGGATCAAAAAAGTTAAATTTACTTCCCTCGGGTCCCACTCGCATGTTCAAAAAATTCGAATTTACTTCCCTCGGTTCTTCCCTGTAGTATCAAAAAAGTTCAATGTACGTCCCACGGTTCTTCCTCATAGGATCAAAAAAGTTTAATTTACTTCCCTCGTGTCCCACTCGCATGTTCAAAAAATTCGAATTTACTTCCCTCTGTTCTTCCTCGTAGGATCAAAATAGTTAAATTTACTTCCATCGCGTACCACTCGCATGTTCAAAAAATTCGAATTTACTTCCCTCGGTTCTTCCCTGCAGTATCAAAAAAGTTCAATCTACGTCCCACAGTTCTTCCTCGTAGGATCAAAAAAAATTAAATTTACTTCCATCGGGTCCCACTCGCATGTTCAAAATATTCGAATTTACTTCCCTCGATTCTTCCCTGTAGGATCAAAAAAGTTGAATTTACGCCCCACTGTTCTTCCTCGTAGGATCAAAAAAGTTGAATTTACTTCCCTTGGGTCCCACTTGCATGTTCCAAAAAGGCTAATTTACTTCCCTCGGTTCTTCCTCGTAGTATCAAAAATGTTAAATTTACTTTCCCTCGGGTCCCACTCGCATGTTCAAAAAAGTCCAATTTACTTCCCTCGGTTCTTCCCTGTAGTATCAAAAAAGTTCAATTTACGTCCCACGGTTCTTCCTCGTAGGATCAAAAAAGTTAAATTTACTTCCCTCGGGTCCCAATCGCATGTTCAAAAAATTCGAATTTACTTCCCTCGGTTCTTCCCTGTTGTATCAAAAAAGTTCAATTTACGTGCCACGGTTTTTCCTCGTAGGATCAAAAAAGTTATATTTACTTCCCTTGGGTCCCACTCGCATGTTCAAAAAATTCGAATTTACTTCCCTCGGTTCTTCCCTGTAGTATCAAAAAAGTTCAATTTACGTCCCACGGTTCTTCCTCGTAGGATCAAAAAAGTTAAATTTACTTCCTTCGGGTTCCACTCGCATGTTCAAAAAATTTGATTTAATTTCCCTCGCTTCTTCTCTGTAGTTCAAAAAAGTTCAATTTACTTCCCACGGGTCTCACTTGCATGTTCAAAAAAGTTTAATTTACTTCCCTCGGTTCTTCCTCGCATGTTCAAAAATTAAATTGTACTTCCCTCGGGTCCCACACGCATGTTCAAAAAAGGTCAATTTACGTCCCTCGGTTCTTCCTCGTAGGATCAAAAAAGTTAAATTTACTTCCCTCGTGTCCCACTCGCATGTTCATAAAATTGGAATTTACTTCCCTCGGTTCTTCCCTGTAGGATCAAAAAAGTTCAATTTACGTCCCACGGTTCTTCCTCGTATGATCAAAAAAGTTAAATTTTTCTTTCCTCGGGTCCCACACGCATGTTCACAAAAAGTCGAATTTACCTCCCTTGGTTCTTCCTCGTAGGATCAAAAAAGTTAAATTTACTTCCATCGGGTCCCACTCGCATGTTCAAAAAATTCGAATTTACTTCCCTCGGTTCTTCCCTGTAGGATCAAAAAAGTTCAATTTACGTCCCACGGTTCTTCCTCGTAGGATCAAAAAAGTTAAATTTACTTCCCTCGGGTCCCACTCGCATGTTCAAAAAATTCGAATTTACTTCCCTCGGTTCTTCCCTGTAATATCAAAAAAAGTTCAATTTACGTCCCACATTTCTTCCTCGTAGGATCAAAAAAGTTAAATTTACTTCCCTCGGGTCCCACACGCATGTTCAAAAAAAGTCGAATTTACCTCCCTTGGTTCTTCCTCGTAGGATCAAAAAAGTTAAATTTACTTCCCTCGGGTCCCACTCGCATGTTCAAAAAATTCGAATTTACTTCCCTCGGTTCTTCCCTGTAGTATCAAAAAAGTTTAATTTACGTCCCACGGTTCTTCCTCGTAGGATCAAAAAAGTTAAATTTACTTCCCTCGTGTCCCACTCGCATGTTCAAAAAATTCGAATTTACTTCCCTCGGTTCTTCCCTGTAGTATCAAAAATGTTCAATGTACGTCCCACGGTTCTTCCTCGTAGGATCAAAAAAGTTAAATTTACTTCCCTCGGGTCCCACACGCATGTTCAAAAAAGTCGAATTTACTTCCTCGGTTCTTCCTCGTAGGATCAAAAAAGTTAAATTTACTTCCCTCGGGTCCCACTTGCAGGTTCAAAAAATTCGAATTTACTTCCCTCGGGCTTCCCTGTAGTATCAAAAAAGTCCAATTTACGTCCCACAGTTCTTCCTCGTAGGATCAAAAAAGTTAAATTTACTTCCCTCGGGTCCCACTCGCATGTTCAAAAAATTCGAATTTACTTCCCTCGGTTCTTCCTTGTAGGATCAAAAAACTCCCATTTACGTCCCTCGGTTCTTCCTCGTAGGATCAAAAAAGTTAAATTTACTTCCATCGGGTCCCACTCGCATGTGCAAAAATTTCGAATTTACTTCCCTCGGTTCTTCCCTGTAGTATCAAAAAAGTTCAATTTACGTCCCACGGTTCTTCCTCGTAGGATCAAAAAAGTTAAATTTACTTCCCTCGGGTCCCACTCGCATGTTCAAAAAATTCAAATTTACTTCCCTCGGTTCTTCCCTGTATTATCAAAAAAGTTCAATTTACGTCCCACGGTTCTTCCTCGTAGGATCAAAAAAGTTAAATTTACTTCCCTCGGGTCCCACTCGCATGTTCAAAAAATTCAAATTTACTTCCCTCGGTTCTTCCCTGTAGTATCAAAAAAGTTCAATTTACGTCCCACGGTTCTTCCTCGTAGGATCAAAAAAGTTAAATTTACTTCCCTCGGGTCCCACTCGCATGTTCAAAAAATTCAAATTTACTTCCCTCGGTTCTTCCCTGTAGTATCAAAAAAGTTCAATTTACGTCCCACGGTTCTTCCTCGTAGGATCAAAAAAGTTAAATTTACTTCCCTCGTGTCCCACTCGCATGTTCATAAAATTCGAATTTACTTCCCTCGGTTCTTCCCTGTAGGATCAAAAATGTTAAATTTACTTCCCTCGTGTCCCACACGCATGTTAATAAAATTTCGAATTTACTTCCCTCGGCTCTTCCTCGTAGGATCAAAAGAGTTAAATTTACTTCCATCGGGTCCCACTCGCATGTTCAAAAAATTCCAATTTACTTCCCTCGGTTCTTCCCTGTAGGATCAAAAAAGTTCAATTTACGTCCCTCGGTTCTTCCTCGTAGGATCAAAAAAGTTAAATTTACTTCCCTCGGGTCCCACACGCATGTTCAAAAAATTCGAATTTACTTCCCTCGGTTCTTCCCCGTAGGATCAAAGAAGTTGAATTTACTTCACACCGCTCTTGCTCGTAGGATCAAAAAAGTTAAATTTACTTCCATCGGGTCCCACACGCATGTTCAAAAAATTCGAATTTACTTCCCTCGGTTCTTCCCTGTAGTATCAAAAAAGTTCAATTTACGTCCCACGGTTCTTCCTCTTAGATCAAAAAAGTTAAATTTACTTCCCTCGGGTCCCACACGCATGTTCAAAAAATTCGAATTTACGTCCCACAGTTCTTTCTCGTAGGATCAAAAAGTTAAATTTACTTCCATCGGGTCCCACTCGCATGTTCAAAAAATTCGAATTTGCTTCCCTCGGTTCTTCCCTGTAGCATCAAAAAAGTTCAATTTACGTCCCACGGTTCTTCCTCGTAGGATCAAAAAAGTTAAAATTACTTCCCACGGTACCCAAAAGCATGTTCAAAAATATTCGAATTTACCTCCCTTGGTTCTTCTTCGTAGGATCAAAAATGTTATATTTACTTCCATCGGGTCCCACTCGCATGTTCAAAAAATCGAATTGACTTTCCTCGGTTCTTCCCTCTAGTATCAAAAAAGTTCAATTTACGTCCCAAGGTTCTTCCTCGTAGGATCAAAAAAGTTAAATTTACTTCTCTAGGGTCCCACACGCATGTTCAAAAAAGGCTAATTTACTTCCCTTGGGTCCCACTTGCATGTTCAAAAAATTCAAATTTACTTCCCTCGGTTCTTCCCTGTAGTATCAAAAAAGTTCAATTTACGTCCCACGGTTCTTCCTCGTAGGATCAAAAAAGTTAAATTTACTTCCCTCGGGACTCACTTGCATGTTCAAAAAAAGTCGAAATTACCTCCCTTGGTTCTTCCTCGTAGGATCAAAAATGTTATATTTACTTCCATCGGGTCCCACTCGCATGTTCAAAAAATTCGAATTTACTTTCCTCGGTTCTTCCCTCTAGTATCAAAAAAGTTCAATTTACGTCCCACGGTTCTTCCTCGTAGGATCAAAAAAGTTAAATTTACTTCCCTCGGGTCCCACACGCATGTTCAAAAAAGGCTAATTTACTTCCCTCGGCTCTTCCTCATAGGATCAAAAAAAAGTTCCAATTACTCCATGTCACGGTTCTTCGTCGTCGTTGTTAGGATCAAAAAAGTTAAATTTACTTCCCTCGGGTCCCACTCGCATGTTCAAAAAATTCGAATTTACTTCCCTCGGTTCTTCCCTGTAGTATCAAAAAAGTTCAATTTACGTCCCACGGTTCTTCCTCGTAGGTTCAAAAAAGTTAAATTTACTTCCCTCGGGTCCCACAGGCATGTTCAAAAAATTCGAATTTACATCCCTCGGTTCTTCCCTGTAGTATCAAAAAAGTTCAATTTACGTCCCACGGTTCTTCCTCGTAGGATCCAGAAAGTTAAATTTACTTCCCTCGGGTCCCACTCGCATGTTCAAAAAATTCGAATTTACTTCCCTCGGTTCTTCCCTGTAGTATCAAAAAAGTTCAATTTACGTCCCACGGTTCTTCCTCGTAGGATCAAAAAAGTTAAATTTACTTCCCTCGGTTCCCACTCGCATGTTCAAAAAATTCGAATTTACTTCCCCCAGTTCTTCCCTGTAGTATCAAAAAATTTCAATTTACGCCCCACAGTTCTTCCTCGTAGGATCAAAAATGTTAAATTTACTTCCATCGGGTCCCACTCGCATGTTCAAAAAATTCGAATTTACTTCCCTCGGTTCTTCCCTGTATATCAAAAAAGTTCAATTTACTCCCACGGTTTCTTCCTCGTAGGATCAAAAAAGTTAAATTTACTTCCCTCGGGTCCCACTCGCATGTTCAAAAAATTCGAATTTACTTCCCTCGGTTCTTCCCTGTAGTATCAAAAAAGTTCAATTTACGTCCCACGGTTCTTCCTCGTAGGATCAAAAAAGTTAAATTTACTTCCCTCGGGTCCCACTCGCATGTTCAAAAAATTCGAATTTACTTCCCTCGGTTCTTCCTCGTAGGATCAAAAAAGTTCAATTTACTTCTCGGGTCCCACAATTTACTTCTCGGTTCTTCCTCGTAGGATCAAAAAAGTTAAATTTACTTCCCTCGGGTCCCACTCGCATGTTCAAAAAATTCAAATTTACTTCCCTCGGTTCTTCCCTGTATTATCAAAAAAGTTCAATTCACGTCCCACTGTTCTTCCTCGTAGGATCAAAAAAGTTAAATTTACTTCCCTCGGGTCCCACACGCATGTTCAAAAAAGTCCAATTTACTTCCCTCGGTTCTTCCTCGTAGGATCAAAAAAGTTAAATTTACTTCCCTCGGGTCCCACTCGCATGTTCAAAAAATTCGAATTTACTTCCCTCGGTTCTTCCCTGTAGTATCAAAAAAGTTCAATTTACGTCCCACGGTTCTTCCTCGTAGGATCAAAAAAGTTAAATTTACTTCCCTCGGGTCCCACTCGCATGATCAAAAAATTCGAATTTACTTCCCTCGGTTCTTCCTTACTTCCCTCGGTTCTTCCCTGTAGTATCAAAAAAGTTCAATTTACGTCCCACGGTTCTTCCTCGTAGGATCAAAAAAGTTAAATTTACTTCCCTCGGGTCCCACTCGCATGTTCAAAAATAGTCGAATTTACTTCCCTCGGTTCTTCCTCGTAGGATCAAAAAAGTTAAATTTACTTCCCTCGGGTCCCACTCGCATGTTCAAAAAATGCGAATTTACTTCCCTCGGTTCTTCCCTGTAGTATCAAAAAAGTTCAATTTACGTCCCACGGTTCTTCCTCGTAGGATCAAAAAAGTTAAATTTACTTCCCTCGGTTCCCACTCGCATGTTCAAAAAATTCGAATTTACTTCCCTCGGTTCTTCCTCGTAGGATCAAAAAAGTTAATCCCTCGGGTCCCACTCGCATGTTCAAAAAATTCGAATTTACTTCCCTCGGCTCTCCCTCGTAGGATCAAAAGAGTTAAATTTACTTCCCTCGGGTCCCACTCGCATGTTCAAAAAATTCGAATTTACTTCCCTCGGTTCTTCCCTGTAGTATCAAAAAAGTTCAATTTACGTCCCACGGTTCTTCCTCGTAGGATCAAAAAAGTTAAATTTACTTCCCTCGGGTCCCACACGCATGTTCAAAAAAGTCTAATTTACTTCCCTCGGCTCTTCCTCGTAGGATCAAAAAAGTTAAATTTACTTCCCTCGGGTCCCACTCGCATGTTCAAAAAATTCGAATTTACTTCCCTCGGTTCTTCCCTGTAGTATCAAAAAAGTTCAATTTACGTCCCACGGTTCTTCCTCGTAGGATCAAAAAAGTTAAATTTACTTCCCTCGGGTCCCACACGCATGTTCAAAAAATTCGAATTTACTTCCCTCTGTTCTTCCTCTTAGGATCAAAAATGTTAAATTTACTTCCATCGGGTCCCACTCGCATGTTCAAAAAATTCGAATTTACTTCCCTCGGTTCTTCCCTGTAGTATCAAAAAAGTTCAATTTACGTCCCACGGTTCTTCCTCGTAGGATCAAAAAAGTTAAATTTACTTCCCTCGGGTCCCACACGCATGTTCAAAAAAAGTCGAATTTACCTCCCTTGGTTCTTCCTCGTAGGATCAAAAATGTTAAATTTACTTCCATCGGGTCCCACTCGCATGTTCAAAAAATTCGAATTTACTTCCCTCGGTTCTTCCCTGTAGTATCAAAAAAGTTCAATTTACGTCCCACGGTTCTTCCTCGTAGGATCAAAAAAGTTAAATTTACTTCCCTCGGGTCCCACACGCATGTTCAAAAAAAGTCGAATTTACCTCCCTTGGTTCTTCCTCGTAGGATCAAAAATGTTAAATTTACTTCCATCGGGTCCCACTCGCATGTTCAAAAAATTCGAATTTACTTCCCTCGGTTCTTCCCTGTAGTATCAAAAAAGTTCAATTTACGTCCCACGGTTCTTCCTCGTAGGATCAAAAAAGTTAAATTTACTTCCCTCGGGTCCCACACGCATGTTCAAAAAAGGCTAATTTACTTCCCTCGGTTCTTCCTCGTAGGATCAAAAATGTTAAATTTACTTCCATCGGGTCCCACTCGCATGTTCAAAAAATTCGAATTTACTTCCCTCGGTTCTTCCCTGTAGTATCAAAAAAGTTCAATTTACGTCCCACGGTTCTTCCTCGTAGGATCAAAAAAGTTAAATTTACTTCCCTCGGGTCCCACTCGCATGTTCAAAAAATTCGAATTTACTTCCCTCGGTTCTTACCTGTAGTATCAAAAAAGTTCAATTTACGTCCCACGGTTCTTCCTCGTAGGATCAAAAAAGTTAAATTTACTTCCCTCGGGTCCCACACGCATGTTCAAAAAAGTTTAATTTACTTCCCTCGGTTCTTCCTCGTAGGATCAAAAATGTTAAATTTACTTCCATCGGGTCCCACTCGCATGTTCAAAAAATTCGAATTTACTTCCCTCGGTTCTTCCCTGTAGTATCAAAAAAGTTCAATTTACGTCCCACGGTTCTTCCTCGTAGGATCAAAAAAGTTAAATTTACTTCCCTCGGGTCCCACTCGCATGTTCAAAAAATTCGAATTTACTTCCCTCGGTTCTTCCCTGTAGTATCAAAAAAGTTCAATTTACGTCCCACGGTTCTTCCTCGTAGGATCAAAAAAGTTAAATTTACTTCCCTCGGGTCCCACTCGCATGTTCAAAAAATTCGAATTTACTTCCCTCGGTTCTTTCCTGTAGTATCAAAAAAGTTCAATTTACGTCCCACGGTTCTTCCTCGTAGGATCAAAAAAGTTAAATTTACTTCCCTCGGGTCCCACACGCATGTTCAAAAAATTCGAATTTACTTCCCTCGGCTCTTCCCTGTAGTATCAAAAAAGTTCAATTTACGTCCCACGGTTTTTCCTCGTAGGATCAAAAAAGTTAAATTTACTTCCCTTGGGTCCCACTCGCATGTTCAAAAAATTCGAATTTACTTCCCTCGGTTCTTCCCTGTAGTATCAAAAAGTTAAATTTACTTTCCTCGTGTCCCACACGCATGTTCAAAAAAGGCTAATTTACTTCCCTCGGCTCTTCCTCCTAGGATCAAAAATGTTAAATTTACTTCCCTCGGGTCCCACTCGCATGTTCAAAAAATTCAAATTTACTTCCCTCGGTTCTTCCCTGTAGTATCAAAAAAGTTCAATTTACGTCCCACGGTTCTTCCTCGTAGGATCAAAAAAGTTAAATTTACTTCCCTCGGGTCCTACACGCATGTTCAAAAGAGGCTAATTTACTTCCCTCGATTCTTCCCTGTAGTATCAAAAAAGTTCAATTTACGTCCCACGGTTCTTCCTCGTAGGATCAAAAAAGTTAAATTTACTTCCCTCGTGTCCCACTCGCATGTTCAAAAAATTCGAATTTACTTCCCTCGGTTCTTCCCTGTAGTATCAAAAAAGTTCAATTTACGTCCCACGGTTCTTCCTCGTAGGATCAAAAAAGTTAAATTTACTTCCCTCGGGTCCCACTCGCATGTTCAAAAAATTCGAATTTACTTCCCTCGGTTCTTCCTCGTAGGATCAAAAAAGTTAAATTTACTTCCCTCGGGTCCCACTCGCATGTTCAAAAAATTCGAATTTACTTCCCTCGGTTCTTCCCTGTAGTATCAAAAAAGTTCAATTTACGTCCCACGGTTCTTCCTCGTAGGATCAAAAAAGTTAAATTTACTTCCCTCGGGTCCCACTCGCATGTTCAAAAAATTCGAATTTACTTCCCTCGGTTCTTCCCTGTAGTATCAAAAAAGTTCAATTTACGTCCCACGGTTCTTCCTCGTAGGATCAAAAAAGTTAAATTTACTTCCCTCGGGTCCCACACGCATGTTCAAAAAAGGCTAATTTACTTCCCTCGGCTCTTCCTCCTAGGATCAAAAATGTTAAATTTACTTCCCTCGGGTCCCACTCGCATGTTCAAAAAATTCGAATTTACTTCCCTCGGTTCTTCCCTGTAGTATCAAAAAGTTCAATTTACGTCCCACGGTTCTTCCTCGTAGGATCAAAAAAGTTAAATTTACTTCCCTCGGGTCCCACTCGCATGTTCAAAAAATTCGAATTTACATCCCTCGGTTCTTCCTGTAGTATCAAAAAAGTTCAATTTACTTCCCTCAGGCATGTTCAAAAAAAGTCGAATTTACGTCCCTCGGTTCTTCCTCGTAGGATCAAAAAAGTTAAATTTACTTCCCTTGGGTCCCACTTGCATGTACAAAAAATTCGAATTTACTTCCCTCGGTTCTTCCATGTAGTTTCAAAAAAGTTAAATTTACATTCCACGGTTCTTCCTCGTAGGATCAAAAAAGTTAAATTTACTTCCCTTGGGTCCCACTCGCATGTGCAAAAAATTCAAATTTACTTCCCTCGGTTCTTCCTCGTAGGATCAAAAAAGTTAAATTTACTTCCATCAGGTCCCACTCGCATGTTCAAAAAATTCGAATTTACTTCCCTCGGTTCTTCCCTGTAGTATCAAAAAAGTTCAATTTACGTCCCACGGTTCTTCCTCGTAGGATCAAAAAAGTTAAATTTACTTCCCTCGGGTCCCACTCGCATGTTCAAAAAATTCGAATTTACTTCCCTCGGTTCTTCCCTGTAGTATCAAAAAAGTTCAATTTACGTCCCACGGTTCTTCCTCGTAGGATCAAAAAAGTTAAATTTACTTCCCTCGGGTCCCACTCGCATGTTCAAAAAATTCGAATTTACGTCCCACGGTTCTTCCTCGTAGGATCAAAAAAGTTAAATTTACTTCCCTCGGTTCCCACTCGTATGATCAAAAAAGATCAATTTACTTCCCACGGTTCTTCCTCGTAGGATCAAAAAAGTTAAATTTACTTCCCTCGGGTCCCACTCGCATGTTCAAAAAATTCGAATTTACTTCCCTCGGTTCTTCCCTGTAGGATCAAAAAAGTTGAATTTACGCCCCACAGCTCTTCCTCGTAGGATCAAAAAAGTTAAATTTACTTCCCTTGGGTCCCACTTGCATGTTCAAAAAAAGTCGAATTTACTTCCCTCGGTTCTTCCTCGTAGGATCAAAAAAGTTAAATTTACTTCCCTCGGGTCCCACTCGCATGTTCAAAAAATTCTAATTTACTTCCCTCGGTTCTTCCCTGTAGTATCAAAAAAGTTCAATATACGTCCCACAGTTCTTCCTCGTAGGATCAAAAAAGTTAAATTTACTTCCCTCGGGTCCTACACGCATGTTCAAAAAATTTCAATGTACGTCCCACGGTTCTTCCTCATAGGATCAAAAAAGTTTAATTTACTTCCCTCGTGTCCCACTCGCATGTTCAAAAAATTCGAATTTACTTCCCTCTGTTCTTCCCTGTAGTATCAAAAAAGTTCAATGTACGTCCCACGGTTCTTCCTCGTAGGATCAAAAAAGTTAAATTTACTTCCCTCGGGTCCCACACGCATGTTCAAAAAAAGTCGAATTTACCTCCCTTGGTTCTTCCTCGTAGGATCAAAAATGTTAAATTTACTTCCATCGGGTCCCACTCGCATGTTCAAAAAATTCGAATTTACTTCCCTCGGTTCTTCCCTGTAGTATCAAAAAAGTTCAATTTACGTCCCACGGTTCTTCCTCGTAGGATCAAAAAAGTTAAATTTACTTCCCTCGGGTCCCACTCGCATGTTCAAAAAATTCGAATTTACTTCCCTCGGTTCTTCCCTGTAGTATCAAAAAAGTTCAATTTACGTCCCACGGTTCTTCCTCGTAGGATCAAAAAAGTTAAATTTACTTCCCTCGGGTCCCACACGCATGTTCAAAAAAGGCTAATTTACTTCCCTCGGCTCTTCCTCATAGGATCAAAAATGTTATATTTACTTCCCTCGGGTCCCACTCGCATCTTCAAAAAATTCGAATTTACTTCCCTCGGTTCGTCCCTGTAGTATCAAAAAAGTTTAATTTACGTCCCACGGTTCTTCCTCATAGGATGAAAAATGTTAAATTTACTTCCCTCGGGTCCCACTCGCATGTTCAAAAAATTCAAATTTACTTCCCTCGGTTCTTCCCTGTAGTATCAAAAAAGTTCAATTTACGTCCCACGGTTCTTCCTCGTAGTATCAAAAAAGTTCAATTTACGTCCCACGGTTCTTCCTCGTAGGATCAAAAAATTTTAATTTACTTCCCTCGGGTCCTACACGCATGTTCAAAAAAAGTCGAATTTTCTTCCCACGGTTCTTCCTCGTAGGATTAAAGTGTTAAATTTACTTCCATCGGGTCCCACTCGCATGTTCAAAAAATTCCAATTTACTTGCCTCGGTACTTCCGTGGAGTGTCGAAAAAGGAAAATTTACATCTCTCGGTGCTCCCCCGTTGGTTCAAAAAAGTTAAATTTACTTCCCTCGGGTCCCACACGCATGTTCAAAAAATTCCAATTTACTTCCCTCGGTTCTTCCTCGTAGGATCAAAAAAGTTAAATTTACTTCCATCGGGTCCCACTCGCATGTTCAAAAAATTCGAAGTTACTTGCCTCGGTTCTTCCCTGTAGTATCAAAAAAGTTCAATTTACGTCCCACGGTTTTTCCTCGTAGGATCAAAAAAGTTAAATTTACTTCCCTCGTGTCCCACTCGAATGTTCAAAAAATTCGAATTTGATTCCCTCGGTTCTTCCCTGTTGTATCAAAAAATTTCAATTTACGTCCCATGGTTCTTCCTCGTAGGATCAAAAAAGTTAAATTTACTTCCCTCGGGTCTCCCTCGTATGTTCAAAAAATTCAAATTTACTTCCCTCGGTTCCTCCTCGCATGATCAAAAAAGTTAAATTTACTTCCCTCGGGTCTTCCCTGCATGATCAAAAAAGTCGAATTTACTTCCCACGGTTCTTCCTCGTAGGATCAAAAAAGTTAAATTTACTTCCCTCGGGTCCCACTCGCATGTTCAAAAAATTCGAATTTACTTCCCTCGGTTCTTCCCTGTAGTATCAAAAAAGTTCAATTTACGCCCCACGGTTCTTCCTCGTAGGATAAAAAAGTTAAATTTACTTCCCTCGGGTCCCACACGCATGTTCAAAAAAGGCAATTTACTTCCCTCGATCTTCCTCGTAATCAAAAAAGTTAAATTTACTTCCCTCGGCTCTTCCCTGTAGTATCAAAAAAGTTCAATTTACGTCCCACGGATTTCCTCGTAGGATCAAAAAAGTTAAATTTACTTTCCTCGTGTCCCACACGCATGTTCAAAAAAAGTCGAATTTACCTCCCTTGGTTCTTCCTCGTAGGATCAAAAATGTTAAATTTACTTCCATCGGGTCCCACTCGCATGTTCAAAAAATTCGAATTTACTTCCCTCGGTTCTTCCCTGTAGTATCAAAAAAGTTCAATTTACGTCCCACGGTTCTTCCTCGTAGGATCAAAAAAGTTAAATTTACTTCCCTCGGGTCCCACTCGCATGTTCAAAAAAGGCTAATTTACTTCCCTCGGTTCTTCCCTGTAGTATCAAAAAAGTTACATTTACTTCCCAATTTACGTCCCACGGTTCTTTCTCGTAGGATCAAAAAAGTTAAATTTACTTCGATCGAGTCTCACGCGCATGTTCAAAAAAGGCTAATTTAATTCCCTCGGTTCGTCCCTGTAGTATCAAAAAAGTTCAATTTACGTCCCACGGTTCTTCCTCGTAGGATCAAAAAAGTTAAATTTACTTCCCTCGGGACCCACTTGCATGTTCAAAAAAAGTCGAAATTACCTCCCTTGGTTCTTCCTCGTAGGATCAAAAATGTTATATTTACTTCCATCGGGTCCCACTCGCATGTTCAAAAAATCGAATTGACTTTCCTCGGTTCTTCCCTCTAGTATCAAAAAAGTTCAATTTACGTCCCAAGGTTCTTCCTCGTAGGATCAAAAAAGTTAAATTTACTTCTCTAGGGTCCCACACGCATGTTCAAAAAAGGCTAATTTACTTCCCTTGGGTCCCACTTGCATGTTCAAAAAATTCGAATTTACTTCCCTCGGTTCTTCCCTGTAGTATCAAAAAAGTTCAATTTACGTCCCACGGTTCTTCCTCGTAGGATCAAAAAAGTTAAATTTACTTCCCTCGGGTCCCACTCGCATGTTCAAAAAATTCGAATTTACTTCCCTCGGTTCTTCCCTGTAGTATCAAAAAAGTTCAATTTACGTCCCACGGTTCTTCCTCGTAGGATCAAAAAAGTTAAATTTACTTCCCTCGGGTCCCACTCGCATGTTCAAAAAATTCGAATTTACTTCCCTCGGTTCTTCCCTGTAGTATCAAAAAAGTTTAATTTACGTCCCACGGTTCTTCCTCGTAGGATCAAAAAAGTTAAATTTACTTCCCTCGGGTCCCACTCGCATGTTCAAAAAATTCGAATTTACTTCCCTCGGTTCTTCCCTGTAGTATCAAAAAAGTTCAATTTACGTCCCACGGTTCTTCCTCGTAGGATCAAAAAAGTTAAATTTACTTCCCTTGGGTCCCACACGCATGATCAAAAAAGTCGAATTTACTTCCCTCGGTTCTTCCATGCAGTATCAAAAAAGTTCAATGTACTTCCCTCGGGTCCCACTCGCATGTTCAAAAAATTCGAATTTACTTCCCACGGTTCTTCCTCGTAGGATCAAAAAAGTTAAATTTACTTCCCTCGGGTCCCACTCGCATGTTCAAAAAATTCGAATTTACTTCCCTCGGTTCTTCCTCGTAGGATCAAAAAAGTTCAATTTACGTCCCTCGGTTCTTCCTCGTAGGATCAAAAAAGTAAAATTTACTTCCCTTGGGTCCCACTCGCATGTTCAAAAAATTCGAATTTACTTCCCTCGGGTCCTTCCTCGTAGGATCAAAAATGTTCAATTTACTTCCATCGGGTCCGACTCGCATGTTAAAAAAATTCGAATTTACTTCCCTCGGTTCTTCCCTGTAGTATCAAAAAAGTTCAATTTACGTCCCACGGTTCTTCCTCGTAGGATCAAAAAAATTAAATTTACTTCCCTCGGGTCCCACTCGCATGTTCAAAAAATTCGAATTTACTTCCCTCGGTTCTTCCCTGTATTATCAAAAAAGTTCAATTTACGTCCCACGGTTCTTCCTCGAAGGATCAAAAAAGTTAAATTTACTTCCCTCGGGTCCCACACGCATGTTCAAAAAAGGCTAATTTACTTCCCTCGGCTCTTCCTCGTAGGATCAAACAAGTTAAATTTACTTCCCTCGGGTCCCACACGCATGTTCAAAAAAAGTCGAATTGGTTCTTCCTCGTAGGATCAAAAAAGTTAAATTTACTTCCATCGGGTCCCACTCGCATGTTCAAAAAATTCGAATTTACTTCCCTCGGTTCTTCCCTGTAGTATCAAAAAAGTTCAATTTACGTCCCACGGTTCTTCCTCGTAGGATCAAAAAAGTTAAATTTACTTCCCTCGGGTCCCACTCGCATGTTCAAAAAATTCGAATTTATTCCCTTGGTTCTTCCTCGTAGGATCAAATGTTAAATTTACTTCCCTCGGTTCTTCCCTGTAGTATCAAAAAAGTTCAATTTACGTCCCACGGTTCTTCCTCGTAGGATCAAAAAAGTTAAATTTACTTCCCTCGGGTCCCACACGCATGTTCAAAAATATTCGAATTTACGTCCCTTGGTTCTTCCTCGTAGGATCAAAAATGGTAAATTTACTTCCATCGGGTCCCATTCGCATGTTCAAAAAATTCGAATTTACTTTCCTCGGTTCTTCCCTGTAGTATCAAAAAAGTTCAATTTACGTCCCACAGTTCTTCCGCGAAGGATCAAAAAAGTTAAATTAACTTCCCTCGGGTCCCACACGCATGTTCAAAAAAGTCTAATTTACTTCCCTCGGCTCTTCCTCGTAGGATCAAAAATGTTAAATTTACTTCCCTTGGGTCCCTCTTTCTTGTTCAAAAAAAGTCGACTTTCCCCCCCATGTTCCCTCCTCGTAGGAACAAAAATGTTACGTTTACTTCCATCGGGTCCCTCTCGCATGTTCAAAAAATTCGAATTTACTTTCCTCAGTTCTTCTCTGTAGTATCAAAAAAGTTCAATTTACGTCCCACGGTTCTTCCTCGTAGGATCAAAAAGTTAAATTTACTTTCATCGGGTCCCACGCATGTTCAAAAAATTCGAATTTACTTCCCTCGCCTCTTCCTCGTAGGATCAAAAAAGTTAAATTTACTTTCCTCGGGTCCCACTCGCATGTTCAAAAAATTCGAATTTACTTCCCTCGGTTCTTACCTGTAGTATCAAAAAAGTTCAATTGACGTCCCACGGTTCTTCCTCGTAGGATCAAAAAAGTTAAATTTACTTCCTCGGGTCCCACAGCATGTTCAAAAATTTCGAATTTACTTCCCTCGGTTCTTCCTCGTAGGATCAAAAATGTTAAATTTACTTCCATCGGGTCCACACGCATGTTCAAAAAAGGCTAATTTACTTCCCTCGGTTGTTCCCTGCAGTATCAAAAAAGTTCAATATATGTCCCACAGGTCTTCCTCGTAGGATCAAAAATGTTAAATTTACTTCCCTCGGGTCCCTCTCGCATGTTCAAAAAATTCCAATTTATTTCCCTCGGTTCTTCCCTGTAGGATCAAAAAAGTTCAATTTACGTCCCACAGTTCTTCCTCGTAGGAACAAAAAAGTTAAATTTACTTCCCTCGGGTCCCACTCGCATGTTCAAAAAATTCGAATTTACTTCCCTCGGTTCTTCCCTGTAGTATCAAAAAAGTTCAATTTACGTCCCACGGTTCTTCCTCGTAGGATCAAAAAAGTTAAATTTACTTCCCTCGGGTCCCAATCGCATGTTCAAAAAATTCGAATTTACTTCCCTCGGTTCTTCCCTGTAGTATCAAAAAAGTTCAATTTACGTCCCACGGTTCTTCCTCGTAGGATCAAAAAAGTTAAATTTACTTCCCTCGGGTCACACACGCATGTTCAAAAAAGGAATTTTTCCCTCGGTTCTTCCTCGTAGGATCAAAAAAGTTAAATTTACTTCCGTCCCACACGCATGTTCAAAAAAAGGCTAATTTTCTTCCCTCGGCTCTTCCTCGTAGGATCAAAATAGTTAAATTTACTTCCATCGGGTCCCACTCGCATGTTCAAAAAATTCGAATTTACTTCCCTCGGTTCTTCCCTGTAGTATCAAAAAAGGCTAATTTACTTCCCTCGGCTCTTCCTCGTAGGATCAAAAATGTTAAATTTACTTCCATCGGGTCCCACACGCATGTTCAAAAAAGTCTAATTTACCTCCCTTGGTTCTTCCTCGTAGGATCAAAAATGTTAAATTTACTTCCATCGGGTCCCACTTGCATGTTCAAAAAAAGTCGAATTTACTTCCCTCGGTTCTTCCCTGTAGTATCAAAAAAGGTGAATTTACGTCCCACGGTTCTTCCTCGGAGGATCAAAAAAGTTAAATTTACTTCCCTCGTGTCCCACACGCATGTTCAAAAAATTAAAATTTACTTCCCTCGGTTCTTCCTCGTATGTTCAAAAAATTAAAATTTACTTCCCTCGGTTCTTCCCTGTAGTATCAAAAAAGTTCAATTTACGTCCCACGGTTCTTCCTCGTAGGATCAAAAAAGTTAAATTTACTTCCCTCGGGACCCACTTGCATGTTCAAACAAAGTCGAATTTACCTCCCTTGGTTCTTCCTCGTAGGATCAAAAATGTTAAATTTACTTTCATCGGGTCCCACTCGCATGTTCAAAAAATTCGAATTTACTTCCCTCGGTTCTTCCCTGTAGTATCAAAAAAGTTCAATTTACGTCCCACGGTTCTTCCTCGTAGGATCAAAAAAGTTAAATTTACTTTCCTCGTGTCCCACACGCATGTTCAAAAAAAGTCGAATTTACTTCCCTCGGTTCTTCCCTGTAGGATCAAAAAAGTTAAATTTACTTCCATCGGGTCCCACTCGCATGTTCAAAAAATTCGAATTTACTTCCCTCGGTTCTTCCCTGTCGTATCAAAAAAGTTCAATTTACGTCCCACGGTTCTTCCTCGTAGGATCAAAAAAGTTAAATTTACTTCCATCGGGTCCCACTCGCATGTTCAAAAAATTCGAATTTACTTCCCTCGGTTCTTCCCTGTAGTATCAAAAAAGTTCAATTTACGTCCCACGGTTCTTCCTCGTAGGATCCAGAAAGTTAAATTTACTTCCCTCGGGTCCCACTCGCATGTTCAAAAAATTCGAATTTACTTCCCTCGGCTCTTCCTGTAGGATCAAAAAAGTTAAATTTACTTCCCTCGGATGTTCAAAAATACTTCCCTCGGTTCTTCCTCGTAGGATCAAAAATGTTAAATTTACTTCCATCGGGTCCCACTCGCATGTTCAAAAAATTCGAATTTACTTCCCTCGGTTCTTCCCTGTAGTATCAAAAAGTTCAATTTACGTCCCACGGTTCTTCCTCGTAGGATCAAAAAAGTTAAATTTACTTCCCTCGGGTCCCACACGCATGTTCAAAAAAGGCTAATTTACTTCCCTCGGCTCTTCCTCGTAGGATCAAAAATGTTAAATTTACTTCCATCGGGTCCCACTCGCATGTTCAAAAAATTCGAATTTACTTCCCTCGGTTCTTCCCTGTAGTATCAAAAAAGTTCAATTTACGTCCCACGGTTCTTCCTCGTAGGATCAAAAAAGTTAAATTTACTTCCATCGGGTCCCACTCGCATGTTCAAAAAATTCGAATTTACTTCCCTCGGTTCTTCCCTGTAGTATCAAAAAAGTTCAATTTACGTCCCACGGTTCTTCCTCGTAGGATCAAAAAAGTTAAATTTACTTCCCTCGGCTCTTCCTCGTAGGATCAAAAATGTTAAATTTACTTCCCTCGGTTCTTCCTCGCAGGATCAAAAAAGTTCAATTTACGTCCCACGATTCTTCCTCGTAGGATCAAAAAAGTTAAATTTACTTCCCTCGGGTCCCACTCGCATGTTCAAAAAATTCCAATTTACTTCCCTCGGTTCTTTCCTGTAGTATCAAAAAAGTTCAATTTACGTCCCACAGTTCTTCCTCGTAGGATCAAAAAAATTAAATATACTTCCCTCAGATCCCACTCGCATGTTCAAAAAATACGAATTTACTTCCCCCGGTTCTTCCTCGTAGGATCAAAAAAGTTAAATTTACTTCCCTCGGGTCCCACACGCATGTTCAAAAAAGTTTAATTTACGTTCCACGGTTCTTCCTCGTAGGATCAAAAATGTTAAATTTACTTCCCTCGGGTCCCACTCGCATGTTCAAAAAATTCGAATTTACTTCCCTCGGTTCTTCCCTGTAGTATCAAAAAAGTTCAATTTACGTCCCACGGTTCTTCTTCGTAGGATCAAAAAAGTTAAATTTACTTCCATCGGGTCCCACTCGCATGTTCAAAAAATTCGAATTTACTTCCCTCGGTTCTTCCCTGTAGTATCAAAAAAGTTCAATTTACGTCCCACGGTTCTTCCTCGTAGGATCAAAAAAGTTAAATTTACTTTCCTCGGGTCCCACACGCATGTTCAAAAAATTCGAATTTACTTCCCTCGGTTCTTCCCTGTAGTATGAAAAAAGTTCAATTTACGTCCCACGGTTCTTCCTCGTAGGATCAAAAAAGTTAAATTTACTTCCCTCGGGTTCCACACGCATGTTCATAAAAGGCTAATTTACTTCCCTCGGCTCTGCCTCGTAGGATCAAAAAAGTTACATTTACTTCCCTCGGGTCCCACACGCATGTTCCAAAATTCAAATTTACTTTCCTCGGTTCTTCCCTGTAGTATCCAAAAAGTTCAATTTACGTCCCACGGTTCTTCCTCGTAGGATCAAAAAAGTTAAATTTACTTCCCTCGGGTCCCACACGCATGTTCAAAAAAAGGCTAATTTTCTCCTCGGTATGTATAGTTAATCAAAAAATTCGAATTTACTCCTCGGTTCTTCCTCGTAGTATCAAAAAAGTTCAAATTTACGCCCCACGGTTCTTCCCTGTCCCACCATAACAAAAAAGTCGAATTTACCTCCCTTGGTTCTTCCTCGTAGGATCAAAAAAGTTAAAATTACTTCCCTCGGGACCCACTCGCATGTTCAAAAATTTCGAATTTACTTCCCTCGGTTCTTCCCTGTAGTATCAAAAAAGTTCAATTTACGTCCCACGGTTCTTCCTCGTAGGATCAAAAAAGTTAAAATTACTTCCCTCGGGACCCACTCGCATGTTCAAAAATTTCGAATTTACTTCCCTCGGCTCTTCCTCGTAGGATCAAAAATGTTATATTAACTTCCATCGGGTCCCACTCGCATGTTCAAAAAATTCGAATTTACTTCCCTCGGTTCTTCCCTGGAGGATCAAAAAAGTTCAATTTACGTCCCACGGTTCTTCCTCGTAGAATCAAAAAAGTTAAATTTACTTCCCTCGGGTCCCACTCGCATGTTCAAAAAATTCTAATTTACTTCCCTCGGTTCTTCCCTGTATTATCAAAAAAGTTCAATATACGTCCCTCGGCTCTTCCTCGTTGGATCAAAAAAGTTAAATTTACTTCCCTAGGGTCCCACACGCAGGTTAAAAAAAGGCTAATTTACTTCCCTCGGGTCTTCCTCGAAGGATCAAAAAAGTTCAATTTACGTCCCACGGTTCTTCCTCGAAGGATCAAAAAAGTTAAATTTACTTCCCTCGGGTCCCACTCGCATGTTCAAAAAATTCTAATTTACTTCCCTCGGTTCTTCCCTGTAGGATCAAAAAAGTTCAATTTACTTCCCTCGGGTCCCACACGCATGTTCAAAAATTTCGTATTTACTTCCCTCGGTTCTTCCCTGCAGGATCAAAAATGTTAAATTTACTTCCCTCGTGTCCAACTCAGATGTTCATAAAATTCGAATTTACTTCCCTCGGTTCTTCCTGTAGTATCAAAAAAGTTCAATTTACGTCCCACGGTTCTTCCTCGTAGGATCAAAAAAGTTAAATTTACTTCCCTCGGGTCCACTCGCATGTTCAAAAATTCGAATTACTTCCCTCGGTTCTTCCTCGTAGGATCAAAAAAGTTAAATTTACTTCCTCGGGTCCCACTCGCATGTTCAAAAAATTCGAATTTACTTCCCTCGGTTCTTCCCTGTTGTATCAAAAAAGTTCAATTTACGTCCCACGGTTCTTCCTCGTAGGATCAAAAAATGTTAAATTTACTTCCTCGGGTCCCACTCGCATGTTCAAAAAATTCGAATTTACTTCCCTCGGTTCTTCCTGGTAGGATCAAAAAAGTTTCCCTGTAGTATCAAAAAAGTTCAATTTACGTCCCACGGTTCTTCCTCGTAGGATCAAAAAAGTTAAATTTTACTTCCTCGGGTCCCACTTGCATGTTCAAAAAGTTCTAATTTACTTACCTCGGTTCTTCCTCGTAGGATCAAAAAAGTTAAATTTACTTCCATCGGGTCCCACTCGCATGTTCAAAAAATTCGAATTTACTTCCCTCGGTACTTCCCTGTAGTATCAAAAAAGTTCAATTTACGTCCCACGGTTCTTCCTCGTAGGATCAAAAAAGTTAAATTTACTTCCCTCGGGTCCACACTGCATGTTCAAAAAATTCGAATTTACATCCCTCGGTTCTTCCTGTAGGATTCAAAAATGTTAAATTTACTTCCAATCGGGTCCCACTCGCATGTTCAAAAAATTCGAATTTACTTTCCTCGGTTCTTCCCTGTAGTATCAAGAAAGTTCAATTTACGTCCCACGGCTCTTCCTCGTAGGATCAAAAAAGTTAAATTTACTTCCCTCGGGTCCCACTCGCATGTTCAAAAAATTCGAATTTACTTCCCACGGATCTTCCCTGTAGTATCAAAAAAGTTCAATTTACGTCCCACGGTTCTTCCTTGTAGGATCAAAAAAGTTAAATTTACTTCCCCTGGGTTCCACTCGCATGTTCAAAAAATTCGAATTTACTTCCCTCGGTTCTTCCCTGTAGTATCAAAAAAGTTTAATTTACGTCCCTCGGGTCCCACTCGCATGTTCAAAAGTCGAATTTACTTCCCTCGGTTCTTCCTCGTAGGATCAAAAAGTTAAATTTACTTCCCTCGGGTCCCACTCGCATGTTCAAAAAATTCGAATTTACTTCCCTCGGTTCTTCCCTGTAGTATCAAAAAAGTTCAATTTACGTCCACGGTTTCTTCCTCGTAGGATCAAAAAAGTTAAATTTACTTCCCTCGGGTCTTCCTCGTAGGATCAAAAAAGTTAAATTTACTTCCCTCGGGTCCCACTCGCATGTTCAAAAAATTCGAATTTACTTCCCTCGGTTCTTCCCTGTAATATCAAAAAAGTTTAATTTACTTCCCTCGGTTCTTCCTCGTAGGATAAAAAAGTTAAATTTACTTCCCTCGGGTCCCAATCGCATGTTCAAAAAATTCGAATTTACGTAGGATCAAAAATGTTAAATTTACTTCCCTCGGTTCTTCCCTGTAGTATCAAAAAAGTTCAATTTACGTCCCACGGTTCTTCCTCGTAGGATCAAAAAAGTTAAATTTACTTCCCTCGTGTCCCACTCGCATCTTCAAAAAAGTCTAATTTACTTCCCTCGGTTCTTCCTCGTAGGATCAAAAATGTTAAATTTACTTCCCACGGGTCCCCCTCGCATGTTCAAAAAATTCGAATTTACTTCCCTCGGTTCTTCCCTGTAATGTCAAAAAAGTTCAATTTACGTCCGACGGTTCTTCCTCGTAGGATCAAAAAAGTTAAATTTACTTCCTCGGGTCCCACTCGCATGTTCAAAAAATTCGAATTTACTTCCCTCGGTTCTTCTTCGTAGGATCAAAAAAGTTAAATTTACTTCCTCGGGTCCCACACGCATGTTCAAAAAAATGCTAATTTCCTTCCCTCGGTTCTCCCTCGTAGGATCAAAAATGTTAAATTTACTTCCATCGGGTCGCACACGCCTGTTCAAAAAATTTGAAATTACTTCCCTCGGTTCTTCCCTGTAGTATCAAAAAAGTTCAATTTACGTCCAACGGTTCTTCCTCGTAGGATCAAAAAAAATTAAATTTACTTCCCTTGGGTCCCACTCGCAAGTTCAAAAAATTTGAATTTACTTCCCTCGGTTCTTCCCTGTAGTATCAAAAAAGTTCAATTTACGTCCCACGGTTCTTCCTCGTAGGATCAAAAAAGTTAAATTTACTTCCATCGGGTCCCACTCGCATGTTAAAAAAATTCGAATTTACTTCCCTCGGTTCTTCCCTGTAGTATCAAAAAAGTTCAATTTACGTCCCACGGTTCTTCCTCGTAGGATCAAAAAAGTTAAATTTACTTCCCTCGGGTCCCCCTCGCATGTTCAAAAAAAGACTAATTTACTTCCCTCGGCTCTTCCTCGTAGGATCAAAAATGTTAAATTTACTTCCCTCGGGTCCCATCGCATGTTCAAAAAATTCGAATTTACTTCCCTCGGTTCTTCCCTGTAGTATCAAAAAAGTTCAATTTACGTCCCACGGTTCTTCCTCGTAGGATCAAAAAAGTTAAATTTACTTCCCTCGGGTCCACTCGCATGTTCAAAAAAGGCTAATTTACTTCCCTCGGTTCTTCCTCGTAGGATCAAAATGTTAAATTTACGTCCCTCGGTTCTTCCCTGTAGTATCAAAAAAGTTCAATTTACGTCCCACGGTTCTTCCTCGTAGGATCAAAAAAGTTAAATTTACTTCCCTCGGGTCCCACTCGCATGTTCAAAAAATTCTAATTTACTTCCCTCGGTTCTTCCTCGTAGTATCAAAAAGTTAAATTTACTTCCATCGGGTCCCACTCGCATGTTCAAAAAGTTCGAATTTACTTCCCTCGGTTCTTCCCTGTAGTATCAAAAAAGTTCAATTTACGTCCCACGGTTCTTCCTCGTAGGATCAAAAAAGTTAAATTTACTTCCCTCGGGTCCCACTTGCATGTTCAAAGATTTTACTTCCCACGCTTCTTCCTCGTAGGATCAAAAATGTTAAATTTACTTCCCTCGGGTCCCACTCGCATGTTCAAAAAATTCGAATTTCCTTCCCGCTGTTCCTCCATGTAGTATAAAAAAAGTTCAATTTACCTCCCACGGTTCTCCACCCGAGGAGCAAACGAGCTAACTTTACTTCCATCGGGTCCCACTCGCATGTGCAAAAAATTCGAATTTACTTCCCTCGGTTCTTCCCTGTACTATCAAAAAAGTTCAATTTACGTTCGACGGTTCTTCCTCGTAGGATCAAAAAAGTTAAATTTACTTCCCTAGGGTCCCACTCGCATGTTCAAAAAATTCGAATTTACTTCCCTCTGGTTCTTCCCCGTAGTATCAAAAAAGTTCAATTTACGTCACATGTCCAAAAAATTCGAATTTACTTCCCTCGGGTTCTTCCTCGAAGGATCAAAAAAGTTAAATTTACTTACCTCGGAACCCACTCGCATGTTCAAAAAATTCGAATTTACTTCCCTCGGTTCTTCCCTGTAGTATCAAAAAAGTTCAATTTACGTCCCACGGTTCTTCCTCGTAGGATAAAAAAGTTAAATTTACTTCCCTCGGGTCCCACACGCATGTTCAAAAAAGACTAATTTACTTCCCTCGGCTCTTCCTCGTAGGATCAAAAAAGTTAAATTTACTTCCCTCGGGTCCCAATCGCATGTTCAAAAAATTCGAATTTACTTCCCTCGGGTCTTCCCTGTAGCATCAAAAAAGTTCAATTTACGTCCCGCGGTTCTTCCTCGAAGGGTCAAAAAAGTTCAATTTACGTCCCACGGTTCTTCCTCGTAGGATCAAAAAAGTTAAATTTACATCTCTCGGGTCTCACTCGCATGTTCAAAAAATTCGAATTTACTTCCCTCGGTTCTTCCCTGTAGTATCAAAAAAGTTCAATTTACGTCCTACAGTTCTTGCTCGTAGGATCAAAAAAGTTAAATTTACTTCCCTCGGGTCCCACACGCATGTTCAAAAAAGAATAATTTACTTCCCTCGGTTCTTCCCTGTAGTATCAAAAAAGTTCAATTTACGTCCCACGGTTCTTCCTCGTAGGATCAAAAAAGTTAAATTTACTTCCCTCGGATCCCACACGCATGTTCAAAAAAGGCTAATTTACTTCCCTCGGCTCTTCCTCGTAGGATCAAAAAAGTTAAATTTACTTCCCTAGGGTCCCACTCGCATGTTCAAAAATTCGAATTTACTTCCCTCGGTTCTTCCCTGTTGTATCAAAAAAGTTCAATTTACGTCCCACGGTTCCCACTTGCATGTTCAAAAAATTCGAATTTCCTTCCCTCGGTTCTTCCTCGTAGGATCAAAAAAGTTAAATTTACTTCGATCGGGTCTCACGCGCATGTTCAAAAAAGGCTAATTTAATTCCCTCGGTTCGTCCCTGTAGTATCAAAAAAGTTTAATTTACGTCCCACGGTTCTTCCTCGTAGGATCAAAAAAGTTAAATTTACTTTCATCGGGTCCCACTCGAATGTGCAAAAAATTCGAATTTACTTCCCTCGGTTCTTACCTATAGTATCAAAAAAGTTCAATTTACTTCCATCGGGTCCCCATCGCATGTTCAAAAAATTCGAATTTACTTCCATCGGTTTCTTCCCTGTAGTATCAAAAAGTTCAATTTTACGTCCCACGGATCTTCCTCGTAGGATCAAAAAAGTTAAATTTACTTCCTCGGGTCCCACTCGCATTGTTCAAAAAATTCTAATTTATCTTCCCTCGGTTCTTCCTTGTAGGATCAAAAAAGTTAAATTTACTTCCCTCGGTTCTTCCCTGTGAGGATCAAAAAAGTTCAATTTACTTCCCTCGGGTCTTCCTCGTAGGATCAAAAAAGTTAAATTTACTTCCCTCGGTTCCCACCTGTATGTATCAAAAAAAGTCAAATTTACGTCCCACGGATTCTTCCTCGTAGGATCAAAAAAGTTAAATTTACTTCTCTCGGGTCCCACTCGCATGTTCAAAAAAGGCGAATTTACTTCCTCGGCTCTTCCCTGTAGTATCAAAAAAGTTCAATTTACGTCCCACGGTTCTTCCTCGTAGGATCAAAAAAGTTAAATTTACTTCCCTCGGGTCCCACACGCATTTTTAAAAAGGCTAATTTACTTCGCTCGGCTCTTCCTCGTAGGATCAAAAATGTTAAATTTACTTCCATCGGGACCCACTCGCATGTTCAAAAAATTCGAATTTACTTCCCTCGGTTCTTCCCTGTAGTATCAAAAAAGTTCAATTTACGTCCCACGGTTCTTCCTCGTCGGATCAAAAAAGTTGAATTTACTTCCCTCGCGTCCCACTCGAATGTGCAAAAAATTCGAATTTACTTCCCTCGGTTCTTACCTATAGTATCAAAAAAGTTCAATTTACGTCCCACGGTTCTTCCTCGTAGGATCAAAAATGTTAAATTTACTTCCCTCGGGTCCCACTCGCATGTTCAAAAAATTCGAATTTACTTCCCTCGGTTCTTCCCTGTAGTATCAAAAAAGTTCAATTTACGTCCCACGGTTCTTCCTCGTAGGATCAAAAAAGTTAAATTTACTTTCCTCGTGTCCCACACGCATGTTCAAAACTTTCTAATTTACTTCCCTCGGTCTTTCCCTGTAGTATCAAAAAAGTTCAATTTACGTCCCACGGTTCTTCCTCGTAGGATCAAAAAAGTTAAATTTACTTCCCTCGGGTCCCACTCGCATGTTCAAAAAATTCGAATTTACTTCCCTCGGTTCTTCCCTGTAGTATCAAAAAAGTTCAATTTACGTCCCACGGTTCTTCCTCGTAGGATCAAAAAAGTTAAATTTACTTCCCTCGGGTCCTACACGCATGTTCAAAAGAGGCTAATTTACTTCCCTCGATTCTTCCCTGTAGTATCAAAAAAGTTCAATTTACGTCCCACGGTTCTTCCTCGTAGGATCAAAAAAGTTAAATTTACTTCCCTCGGGTCCCACACGCATGTTCAAAAAAGGCTAATTTACTTCCCTCGGCTCTTCCTCGTAGGATCAAAAAAGTTAAATTTACTTCCCTTGGGTCTCACGCATGTTCAAAAGAGTCGAATTTACGTCCCTCGGTTCTTCCTCGTAGGATCAAAAAAGTTAAATTTACTTCCCTCGGGTCCCACTCGCATGTTCAAAAAATTCGAATTTACTTCCCTCGGTTCTTCCCTGTAGTATCAAAAAAGTTCAATTTACGTCCCACGGTTCTTCCTCGTAGGATCAAAAAAGTTAAATTTACTTCCCTCGGGTCCCACACGCATGTTCAAAAAAGTCGAATTTACTTCCCTCGGCTCTTCCTCGTAGGATCAAAAATGTTAAATTTACTTCCATCGGGTCCCACTCGCATGTTCAAAAAATTCGAATTTACTTCCCTCGGTTCTTCCCTGTAGTATCAAAAAAGTTCAATTTACGTCCCACGGTTCTTCCTCGTAGGATCAAAAAAGTTAAATTTACTTCCCTCGGGTCCCACACGCATGTTCAAAAAATTCGAATTTACTTCCCTCGGTTCTTCCTCGTAGGATCAAAAAAGTTAAATTTACTTCCCTCGGGTCCCACTCGCATGTTCAAAAAATTCGAATATACTTCCCTCGGTTCTTCCCTGTAGTATCAAAAAAGTTCAATTTACGTCCCACCGTTCTTCCTCGTAGGATCAAAAAAGTTAAATTTACTTCCCTCGGTTCCCACTCGCATGTTCAAAAAATACAAATTTACTTCCATCGGTTCTTCCCTGTAGTATCAAAAAAGTTTAATTTACGTCCCACGGTTCTTCCTCGTAGGATCAAAAAAGTTAAATTTACTTCCCTCGCGTTCCACTTGCATGTTCAAAAAAAGTCGAAATTACCTCCCTTGGTTCTTCCTCGTAGGATCAAAAATGTTAAATTTCCTTTCATCGGGTCCCCTCGCATGTTCAAAAAATTCGAATTTACTTCCCTCGGTTCTTCCCTGTAGTATCAAAAAAGTTCAATTTTCGTCCCACGGTTCTTCCTCGTAGGATCAAAAGAGTTAAATTTACTTCCATCGGGTCCCACTCGCATGTTCAAAAAATTCGAATTTACTTCCCTCGGTTCTTCCTCGTAGGATCAAAAAAAGGTAAATTTACTTCCCTCGGGTCCCACTCGCATGTTCAAAAAATTCGAATTTACTTCCCTCGGTTCTTCCTCGTAGGATCAAAAAAGTTAAATTTACTTCCTCGGGTCCCACTCGCATGTTCAAAAATTTCGAATTTACTTCCCTCGGTTCTTCCCTGTAGTATCAAAAAAGTTCAATTTACGTCCCACGGTTCTTCCTCGTAGGATCAAAAAAGTTAAATTTACTTTCCTCGCGACCCACTCGCATGTTCAAAATTTCGAATTTACTTCCCTCGGTTCTTCCCTGTAGTATCAAAAAAGTTCAATTTACGTCCCACGGTTCTTCCTCGTAGGATCAAAAAAGGTAAATTTACTTCCCTCGGGTCCACTTGCATGTTCAAAAAATTTGAATTTACTTCCCTCGGTTCTTCCCTGTAGTATCAAAAAAGTTCAATTTACGTCCCACGGTTCTTCCTCGTAGGATCAAAAAAGTTAAATTTACTTTCCTCGTGTCCCACACGCATGTTCAAAAAAAGTCGAATTTACTTCCCTCGGTTCTTCCCTGTAGTATCAAAAAAGTTCAATTTACGTCCGACGGTTCTTCCTCGTAGGATCAAAAAAGTTAAATTTACTTCCCTTGGGTCCCACTTGCATGTACAAAAAATTCGAATTTACTTCCCTCGGTTCTTCCCTGTAGGATCAAAAAAGTTCAATTTACGTCCCACGGTTCTTCCTCGAAGGATCAAAAAAGTTAAATTTACTTTCCTCGGGTCCCACACGCATGTTCAAAAAATTCTAATTTACTTCCCTCGGTTCTTCCCTGTAGTATCAAAAAAGTTCAATTTACGTCCCACAGTTCTTCCTCGTAGGATCAAAAAAGTTAAATTTACTTCCCTCGGGTCCCACTCGCATGTTCAAAAAATTCGAATTTACTTCCCTCGGTTCTTCCCTGTAGTATCAAAAAAGTTCAATTTACGTCCGACGGTTCTTCCTCGTAGGATCAAAAAAGTTAAATTTACTTCCCTTGGGTCCCACTTGCATGTACAAAAAATTCGAATTTACTTCCCTCGGTTCTTCATCTTAGTATCAAAAAAGTTAAATTTACGTCACGGTTCTTCCTCGTAGGATCAACGAAGTTAAATTTACTTCCCTCGGTTCCCACTCGCATGTTCAAAAAATTCGAATTTACTTCCCTCGGTTCTTCCCTGTAGTATCGAAAAAGTTCAATTGACGTCCCACGGTTCTTCCTCGTAGGATCAAAAAAGTTACTTTACTTTCCTCGGGTCCCACACGCATGTTCAAAAAAGGGCTAATTTAACTTCCCTCGGTTCTTCCTCGTAGGATCAAAAATGTTAAATTTACTTCCATCGGGTCCCACTCGCATGTTCAAAAAATTCAAATTTACTTCCCTCGGTTCTTCCCTGTAGTATCAAAAAAGTTCAATTTACGTCCCACGGTTCTTCCTCGTAGGATCAAAAAAGTTAAATTTACTTCCCTCGGGTCCCACTCGCATGTTCAAAAAATTCAAATTTACTTCCCTCGGTTCTTCCCTGTATTATCAAAAAAGTTCAATTTACGTCCCACGGTTCTTCCTCGTAGGATCAAAAAAGTTAAATTTACTTCCCTCGGGACCCACTTGCATGTTCAAACAAAGTCGAATTTACCTCCCTTGGTTCTTCCCTGTAGTATCAAAAAAGTTTAATTTACGTCCCACGGTTCTTCCTCGTAGGATCAAAAAAGTTAAATTTACTTCCCTCGGGTCCCACTCGCATGTTCAAAAAATTCGAATTTACTTCCCTCGGTTCTTCCCTGTAGTATCAAAAAAGTTCAATTTACGTCCCACGGTTCTTCCTCGTAGGATCAAAAATGTTAAATTTACTTCCCTCGGGTCCCACTCGCATGTTCAAAAAATTCAAATTTACTTCCCTCGGTTCTTCCCTGTAGTATCAAAAAAGTTCAATTTACGTCCCACGGTTCTTCCTCGTAGTATCAAAAAAGTTAAATTTACTTCCATCGGGTCCCACTCGCATGTTCAAAAAATTCGAATTTACTTCCCTCGGATCTTCCCTGTAGTATCAAAAAAGTTAAATTTACTTCCCTCGGGACCCACTTGCATGTTCAAACAAAGTCGAATTTACCTCCCTTGGTTCTTCCTCGTAGGATCAAAAATGTTAAATTTACTTTCATCGGGTCCCACTCGCATGTTCAAAAAATTCGAATTTACTTCCCTCGGTTCTTCCCAGTAGTATCGAAAAAGTTCAATTTACCTCCCTTGGTTCTTCCTCGTAGGATCAAAAATGTTAAATTTACTTCCATCGGGTCCCACTCGCATGTTCAAAAAATTCGAATTTACTTCCCTCGGTTCTTCCCTGTAGTATCAAAAAAGTTCAATTTTACTTCCATCGGGTCCCACTCGCATGTTCAAAAAATTCGAATTTACTTCCCTCGGTTCTTCCCTGTAGTATCAAAAAAGTTCAATTTCCGTCCCACGGTTCTTCCTCGTAGGATCAAAAAAGTTAAATTTACTTCCCTCGGGTCCCACTCGCATGTTAAACATTCGAATTTACTTCCCTCGGTTCTTCCTCGTAGGATCAAAAAAGTTAAATTTACTTCCATCGGGTCCCACTCGCATGTTCAAAAAATTCGAATTTACTTCCTCGGTTCTTCCCTGTAGTATCAAAAAAGTTCAATTTACGTCCCACGGTTCTTCCTCGTAGGATCAAAAAAGTTAAATTTACTTCCCTCGGGTCCTACACGCATGTTCAAAAAATTCGAATTTACTGCCCTCGGTTCTTCCTCGTAGTATCAAAAAAATTCAATTTACTTCCCTCGGTTCTTTCCTGTTGTATCAAAAAAGTTCAATTTACGTCCCATCGGTTCTTCCTCGTAGGATCAAAAAAGTTAAATTTACTTCCCTCGGGTCCCACACGCATGTTCAAAAAAGGCTAATTTACTTCCCTCGGCTCTTCCTCGTAGGATCAAAAATGTTAAATTTACTTCCCTCGGGTCCCACTCGCATGTTCAAAAAATTAAAACTTACTTCCTTCGGTTCTTCCCTGTAGTATCAAAAAAGTTCAATTTACATCCCACGGTTCTTCCTCGTAGGATCAAAAAAGTTAAATTTACTTCTCTCGGGTCCCACTCGCATGTTCAAAAAAGTCTAATTTACTTCCCTCGACTCTTCCCTGTAGTATCAAAAAAGTTCAAGTCAATTCCTCGGGTTCCTCGTAGGATCAAAAAAGTTAAATTTATTCCCTCGGGTACCACTTGCATGTTCAAAAAATTCGAATTTACTTCCCTCGGTTCTTCCCTGTATGTATCAAAATAGTTCAATTTACGTCCCACGGTTCTTCCTCGTAGGATCAAAAAAGTTAAATTTACTTTCCTCGGTTCCTACTCGCATGTTCAAAAGAGGCGAATTTTCTTCCCTCTGCTTTTCCCTGTAGCATCAAAAAAGTTCAATTTACGTCCCACGGTTCTTCCTCGTAGGATCAAAAAAGTTAAATTTACTTCCCTCGGGTCCCACTCACATGTTCAAAAAATTCGATTTTACTTCCCTCGGTTCTTCCCTGTAGTATCAAAAAAGTTCAATTTACGTCCCACGGTTCTCCCTCGTAGGACTATAAAAGTTAAATTTACTTCCCTCGGGTCCCACTCGCATGTTCAAAAAATTCGAATTTACTTCCCTCGGTTCTTCCCTGTAGTATCAAAAAAGTTCAATTTACGTCCCACGGTTCTTCCTCGTAGGATCATAAAAGTTAAATTTACTTCCCTCGGGTCCCACTCGCATGTTCAAAAAATTCGAATTTACTACCCTCGGTTCTTCCCCGAAGTATCAAAAAAGTTCAATTTACGTCCCACGGTTCTTCCTCGTAGGATCAAAAAAGTTAAATTTACTTCCCTCGGGTCCCACTCGCATGTTCAAAAAATTCGAATTTACTTCCCTCGGTTCTTCCCTGTAGTATAAAAAAAGTTCAATTAACGCCCCCGGGTTCTACACCGTAGTATAAAAAAGGTTAAATTTACTTCCTCGGGGCCCACTCGCATGTTCAAAAAATTCGAATTTACTTCCCTCGGTTCTTCCCTGTAGTATCAAAAAAGTTCAATTTACGTCCCACGGTTCTTCCTCGTAGGATCAAAAAAGTTAAATTTACTTCCCTCGGGTCCCACTCGCATGTTCAAAAAATTCTAATTTACTTCCCTCGGTTCTTCCTCGTAGTATCAAAAATGTTAAATTTACTTTTCCGGTTCTTCCTCGTAGGATCAAAAAAGTTAAATTTACTTCCCTCGGGGTCCCACTCGCATGTTCAAAAAATTCGAATTTACTTCCCTCGGTTCTTCCCTGTAGTATCAAAAAAGTTCAATTTACCGTCCCACGGTTCTTCCTCGTAGGATCAAAAAAGTTAAATTTACTTCCCTCGGGTCCCACCTCGCATGTTCAAAAAGTCTAATTTACTTCCCTCGGCTCTTCCTCGTAGGATCAAAAATGTTAAATTTACTTCCCTCGGGTCTCACTCGCATGTTCAAAAAATTCGATTTTACTCCCCCCGGTCTTTCCCTGTAGGATCAAAAAAGTTCAATTTACGTCCAACAGTTCTTCCTCGTAGGAACAAAAAAGTTAAATTTAATTCCCTCGGGTCCCACACGCATGTTCAAAAAATTCGAATTTCCTTCCCTCGGTTCTTCCCTGTAGTATCAAAAAAGTTCAATATACGTCCCACAGTTCTTCCTCGTAGGATCAAAAATGTTAAATTTACTTCCATCGGGTCCCTCTCGCATGTTCAAAAAATTCGAATTTACTTCCCTCGGTTCTTCCCTGTAGGATCAAAAAAGTTCAATTTACGTCCAACAGTTCTTCTTCGTAGGAACAAAAAAGTTAAATTTACTTCCCTCGGGTCCCACACGCATGTTAAAAAAAGGCTAATTTACTTCCCTCGGTTCTTCCTCGAAGTATCAAAAAAGTTCAATTTACTTCCCACAGTTCTTCCTCGCAGGCTCAAAAAAGGTAAATTTACTTCCCTCGGGTCGCACCCTCAAGCTCTAAAAAGGCTAATTTACTTCCCTCGGCTCTTCCTTCAATTTACGTCCCACGGTTCTTCCTCGTAGGATCAAAAAAGTTAAATTTACTTCCCTCGGGTCCCACTCGCAGGTTCAAAAAATTCGAATTTACTTCCCTCGGTTCTTCCCTGTAGTATCAAAAAAGTTCAATTTTACGTCCCACGGTTCTTCTCGTAGGATCAAAAAAGTTAAATTTACTTCCATCGAGTCCCACTCGCATGTTCAAAAAATTCGAATTTACTTCCATCGGTTCTTCCCTGTAGTATCAAAAAAGTTCAATTTACGTCCCACGGTTCTTCCTCGTAGGATCAAAAAAGTTAAATTTACTTCCCTCGGTTCCCCATCGCATTTCAAAAAAGGCTAATTTACTTCCCTCGGCTCTTCCTCGTAGAATCAATAATGTTAAATTTACTTCCCTCGGTTCTTCCCTGTAGTATCAAAAAAGTTCAATTTACGTCCCACGGTTTTTCCTCGTCGGATCAAAAAAGTTAAATTTACTTCCCTCGCGTCCCACTCGCATGTTCAAGAAAGGCTAATTTACTTCCCTCGGCTCTCCCTCGTAGGATCAAAAATGTTAAAATTACTTCCCTCGGGTCCCACAGGCATGTTCAAAAAATTCGAATTTACATCCCTCGGTTCTTCCCTGTAGTATCAAAAAAGTTCAATTTACGTCCCACAGTTCTACCTCGTAGGATCAAAAAAGTTAAAATTACTTCCCTCGGCTCCCACTCGCATGTTCAAAACATTCCAATTTACTTCCCTCGGTTCTTCCCTGTAGTATCAAAAAAGTTCAATTTACGTCCCACAGTTCTTCCTCGTATGATCAAAAAAGTTAAATTTTTCTTCCCTCGGGTCCCACACGCATGTTCAAAAAAAGTCGAATTTACCTCCCTTGGTTCTTCCTCGTAGGATCAAAAATGTTAAATTTACTTCCATCGGGTCCCACTCCCATGTTCAAAAAATTCGAATTTACTTCCCTCGGTTCTTCCCTGTAGGATCAAAAAAGTTCAATTTACGTCCCACGGTTCTTCCTCGTAGGATCAAAAAAGTTAAATTTACTTCCCTCGGGTCCCACACGCATGTTCAAAAAAGGCTAATTTACTTCCCTCGGCTCTTCCTCGTAGGATCAAAAATGTTAAATTTACTTCCATCGGGTCCCACTCGCATGTTCAAAAAATTCGAATTTACTTCCCTCGGTTCTTCCCTGTAGTATCAAAAAAGTTCAATTTACGTCCGACGGTTCTTCCTCGTAGGATCAAAAAAGTTAAATTTACTTCCATCGGGTCCCACTCGCATGTGCAAAAATTTCGAATTTACTTCCCTCGGTTCTTCCCTGTAGTATCAAAAAAGTTCAATTTACGTCCCACGGTTCTTCCTCGTAGGATCAAAAAAGTTAAATTTACTTTCCTCGTGTCCCACACGCATGTTCAAAAAAAGTCGAATTTACCTCCCTTGGTTCTTCCTCGTAGGATCAAAAATGTTAAATTTACTTCCATCGGGTCCCACTCGCATGTTCAAAAAATTCGAATTTACTTCCCTCGGTTCTTCCCTGTAGTATCAAAAAAGTTCAATTTACGTCCCACGGTTCTTCCTCGTAGGATCAAAAAAGTTAAATTTACTTCCCTCGGGTCCCACACGCATGTTCAAAAAAGGCTAATTTACTTCCCTCGGCTCTTCCTCCTAGGATCAAAAATGTTAAATTTACTTCCCTCGGGTCGCCCACTCGCATGTTCAAAAAATTCGAATTTACTTCCCTCGGTTCTTCCCTGTAGTATCAAAAAGTTCAATTTACGTCCCACGGTTCTTCCTCGTAGGATCAAAAAAGTTAAATTTACTTCCCTCGGGTCCCACTCGCATGTTTGAAAAATTCGAATTTACTTCCCTCGGTTCTTCCCTGTAGTATCAAAAAAGTTCAATTTACGTCCCACGGTTCTTCCTCGTAGGATCAAAAAAGTTAAATTTACTTCCCTCGGGTCCCACTCGCATGTTCAAAAAAGTCTAATTTACTTCCCACGGTTCTTTCCTGTAGTATCAAAAAAGTTCAATTTACGTCCCACGGTTTTCCTCGTAGGATCAAAAAAGTTAAATTTACTTCCCTCGGGTCCCACACGCATGTTCAAAAAGTCTAATTTACTTCCCTCGGCTCTTCCTCGTAGGATCAAAGATGTTAAATTTACTTCCATCGGGTCCCACTCGCATGTTCAAAAAATTCGAATTTACTTCCCTCGGTTCTTCCCTGTAGTATCAAAAAAGCTCAATTTACGTCCCACGTTTCTTCCTCGTAGGATCAAAAAAGTTAAATTTACTTCCCTCGGGTCCCACTCGCATGTTCAAAAAATTCGAATTTACTTCCCTCGGTTCTTCCCTGTAGTATCAAAAAAGTTCAATTTACGTCCATCGGTTCTTCCTCGTAGGATCAAAAAAGTTAAATTTACTTCCCTCGGGTCCCACACGCATGTTCAAAAAATTCGAATTTACTTCCTCGGTTCTTCCCTGTAGTATCAAAAAAGTTCAATTTACGTCCCACGGTTCTTCCTCGTAGGATCAAAAAAGTTAAATTTACTTCCCTCGGGTCCCACACGCATGTTCAAAAAAATTCAAATTTACTTCCATCGGCTCTTCCTCGTAGGATCAAAAAAGTTAAATTTACTTCCATCGGGTCCCACTCGCATGTTCAAAAAATTCGAATTTACTTCCCTCGGTTTCTTCCCTGTAGTATCAAAAAAGTTCAATTTACGTCCCACGGTTCTTCCTCGTAGGATCAAAAAAGTTAAATTTACTTCCCTCGGGTCCCACTCGCATGTTCAAAAATTCAATTTACTTCCCTCGGTTATTCCCTGTAGTATCAAAAAAGTTCAATTTACGTCCCACGGTTCTTCCTAGTAGGATCAAAAAAGTTAAATTTACTTCCTTCGTGTTCCACTCGCATGTTCAAAAAATTCAAATTTACTTCCCTCGGTTCTTCCTCGTAGGATCAAAAATGTTATATTTACTTCCATCGGGTCCAGCTCGCATGTTCAAAAAATCGAATTGACTTTCCTCGGTTCTTCCCTCTAGTATCAAAAAAGTTCAATTTACGTCCCAAGGTTCTTCCTCGTAGGATCAAAAAAGTTAAATTTACTTCTCTAGGGTCCCACACGCATGTTCAAAAAAGGCTAATTTACTTCCCTTGGGTCTTCTCGTAGGATCAAAAAAGTTAAATTTACTTCCATCGGGTCCCACTCGCATGTTCAAAAAATTCGAATTTACTTCCCTCGGTTCTTCCCTGTAGTATCAAAAAAGTTCAATTTTACGTCCCACGGTTCTTCCTCGTAGGATCAAAAAAGTTAAATTTACTTCCTCGGGTCCCACTCGCATGTTCAAAAAATTCGAATTTACTTCCCTCGGTTCTTCCCTGTAGTATCAAAAAAGTTCAATTTACGTCCCACGGTTCTTCCTCGTAAGGATCAAAAAAGTTAAATTTACTTCCCTTGGGTCCCACTTGCATGTTCAAAAAATTCGAATTTACTTCCCTCGGTTCTTCCTCGTAGTATCAAAAAAGTTAAATTTACGTCACAGTTCTTCCTCGGGTCCCACTCGCATGTTCAAAAAAGGCTAAATTTACTTCCCTCGGTTCTTCCCTGTAGTATCAAAAAAGTTCAATTTACGTCCCGGTTCTTCCTCGTATGGTCAAAAAAGTTAAATTTACTTCCCTGGGGTCCCACACGCATGTTCAAAAAATTCGAATTTACTTCCCACGGTTCTTCCCTGTAGTATCAAAAAAGTTCAATTTACGTCCCACGGTTCTTCCTCGTAGGATCAAAAAAGTTAAATTTACTTCCCTCGGGTCCCACACGCATGTTCAAAAAAAGGCTAATTTACTTCCCTCGGCTCTTCCTCGTCGGATCAACAATGTTAACTTTCCTTCCATCGGGTCCCACTCGCATGTTCAAAAAATTCGAATTTACTTCCCTCGGTTCTTCCTGTAGGATCAAAAAAGTTCAATTTACGTCCCACGGTTCTTCCTCGTAGGATCAAAAAAGTTAAATTTACTTCCCTCGGGTCCCACACGCATGTTCAAAAAAGTTCAATTTACGTCCCACGGTTCTTCCTCGTAGGATCAAAAAAGTTAAATTTACTTCCCTCGGGTCCCACGCGCATGTTTAAAAAAGGCTAATTTACTTCCCTCGGTTCTTCCCTGTAGTATCAAAAAAGTTCAATTTACGTCCCACGGTTCTTCCTCGTAGGATCAAAAAAATTAAATTTACTTCCCTCGGGTCCCACACGCATGTTCAAAAAATCGAAGGTAAATTTACTTCCCTCGGTTCTTCCTGTAGTATCAAAAAAGTTCAATTTTAGTCCCACGGTTCTTCCTCGTAGGATCAAAAAAGTTAAATTTACTTCCCTCGGATCCCACTCGCATGTTCAAAAAAATTCGAATTTACTTCCCTCGGTTCTTCCTCGTAGTATCAAAAAAGTTAAATTTACGTTCATCGGGTCCCACTCGCATGTTCAAAAAATTCGAATTTACTTCCCTCGGTTCTTCCCTGTAGTTTCAAAAAAGTTAAGTTCAATTTACGTCCTGGTTCTTCCTCGTAGGATCAAAAAAGTTAAATATACTTCCCTCGGGTTCCTCTCGCATGTTCAAATTATTCCAATTTACTTCCCTCGGTTCTTCCCTGTAGTATCAAAAAAGTTCAATTTACGTCCCACAGTTCTTCCTCGTATGCATCAAAGAAGTTAAATTTACTTCCCTCGGTTCTTCCCTGTAGGATCAAAAATGTTAAATTTACTTCCCTCGTGTCCCACTCGCATGTTCATAAAATTCGAATTTACTTCCCTCGGTTCTTCCCTGTAGGATCAAAAAAGTTAAATTTACTTCCCTCGGTTCTTCCTCGTAGGATCAAAAAAGTTAAATTTACTTTCCTCGGGTCCCACTAGCATGTTTCAAAAAATTCGAATTCTACTTTCACCTCGGTTCTTCCCTGTAGTATTCTCAAAAAAGTTCAATTTACGTCCCGCGGTTCTTCCTCGTAGGATTCAAATAAGGTTTTAACACTTTACTTTCCTCGGGTCCACATCGCATGTTCAAAAAAAGTTCGAATTTACTTCCCTCGGTTCTGTTATTCCCTCGTTCAGTATCAAAAAATGTTCAATTTACGTCCCATCGGGACCACAAGCAGTGTCAAAATAATTCGACTTTTCTGCCCTCGGTTCCTTTCCTCGTAGGATCAAAAAAGTTTAAATTTACTTACTCGCGGTCCCACTCGCATGTTCAAAAAATTCGAATTTACTTCCCTCGTTTCTTCCCTGTAGTCTCAAAAATCGTTCAATGTACGTCTCCACCGGTTTTCATCGTAGGATCTCAAAAACGTATAAATTTAACTTCCATCGGCGTCCCACTCGCATGTTTCAAAATATTCTAATTTCACTTCCCTCGGTTCATCCCTGTAGTATCAAAAATGTTCAATTTACGTCCCACTGGTTCTTCCTCGTAGGATCAAAAAAGTTAAATTTACTTCCCCGCGGGTCCTATAACGCACTCGCACTGTTCAAAAAAATGTCTAATTTACTTCCCTCGGTTCTTTCCTGTAGCATCAAAAAAAAGTTCAATTTACGTCGTCGGTTCTTTCTCGTAGGATCAAAAAAGTTAAATTTACCTTCCCTCGGGTCTCACTCGCATGTTCAAAATAAATCGGAATTTACTTCCCTCGGTTCTTCCTGTTAGTTATCAAAAAAGTTAAATTTACTACCCTCGGGTCCCACACGCAAGTTCAAAAAAGGCTAATTTTTACTTCCTACGGCTCTTCCTCGTAGGATCAAAAAAGTTAAATTTACTTCCCTCGGGTCCCACTCGCATGTTCAAAAAATTTCAATTGACTTACCTCTGTTCTGTCCCTGTAGTATCAAAAATAGTTCATTTTACGTCCCACGGTTCTCCCCTCGTAGGATCTATAAAGTTAAATTTACTTCCCTCGGGTCCACTCGCATGTTCAAAAAAAATTCGGATTACTTCCCTCGGTTCTCCTGTGTATCAAAAAAGTTCAAATTTAGTCCCACGGTTCTTCCTCGTAGGATCATAAAAAGTTTAAATTTTCTTCCATCGGGTCCCACTCGCATGTTCAAAAAATTCGAAAATTTTACTTCCCTACGCGTTCTTCCCCGAAGTATCAAAAAAGTTCAATTTACGTCCCACGGTTCTTCCTCGTAGGATCAAAAAAGTTAAATTTACTTCCCTCGGGTCCCACACGCATGTTCAAAAAAGGCTAATTTACTTCCCTCGATTCTTCCTCGTAGGATCAAAAATGTTAAATTTACTTCATCGAGGTCCCTTCGCATGTTCAAAAAATTTCGAATTAACTTCCCTCGGTTCTTCCCTGTAGTATCAAAAATGTTTAATTTACGTTCCCACGGTTCTTCCTCGTAGGATCAAAAAAGTTTAAATTTAGATTCGCCTCGGGTCCCACTCGCATGTTCAAAAAATTCGAATGTACTTACCTCGGTTCTTCCCTGTAGTATCAACAAATAGTATCAATTTACGTCCGACGGTTATTCCGCGAAGGTTGAAACAAGTTAAATTTACTTCCCTCGGAACCCACTCGCATGTTCAAAAAATTCGAATTTACTTCCCTCGGTTCTTTCCCTCGTAGTATCAAAAAAGTTTAATTTATCGTCCACGGTTCTTCTCGTAGGATATAAAAGTTATAAGTTACTTCCCTCGGGTCCCACACACATGTTCAAAAAAGGCTAATTTACTTCCCTCGGCTCTTCCTCGTAGGATCAAAAATGTTAAATTTACTTCCCTCGGGTCTCACTCGCATGTTCAAAAAATTCGAATTTACTTCCCTCGGTTCTTCCCTGTAGTATCAAAAAAGTTCAATTTACGTCCTACAGTTCTTGCTCGTAGGATCAAAAAAGTTAAATTTACTTCCCTCGGGAACACACGCATGTTCAAAAAAGACTAATTTACTTCCCTCGGCTCTTCCTCGTAGGATCAAAAATGTTAAATTTACGTCCCGGTTCTTCCTCGTAGGATCAAAAATGTTAAATTTACTTCCCTCGGGGTCCCACTCGCATGTTCAAAAAATTCGAATTTACTTCCCTCAGTTCTTCCCTGTAGTATCAAAAAAGTTTAATTTACGTCCCACGGTTGTTCCTCGTAGGATCAAAAAAAGTTAAATTTATTTCCCTCTTATCTTCCTAGCATGTTCAAAAAAGTTAAAATTTACTTCCCTCGGTCCTTCCCATGTAGTATCAAAAAAGTTCAATTTACTTCCCTCGGTTCTTCCTCGTAGGATCAAAAAAGTTAAATTTACCTCCATCGGGTCCCACTCGCATGTTCAAAAAATTCGAATTTACTTCCCTCGGTTCTTCCCTGTAGTATCAAAAAAGTTAAATTAATTTACTACCCTCGGGTCCCACTCGCATGTTCAAAAAATTCGAATTTACTTCCCTCGGTTCTTCCCTGTAGTATCAAAAAAGTTTAATTTACGTCCCACGGTTCCTCCTGGTAGGATCAAAAAAGTTAAATTTACTTCCCTCGGGTCCCTCACGCATGTCCAAAAAAAGGCTAATTTACTTCCCTCGGTTCTTCCTCGTAGGATCAAAAATGTTAAATTTACTTCCATCGGGTCCCACTCGCATGTTCAAAAAATTCGAATTTACTTCCCTAGGTTCTTCCCTTTAGTATCAAAAAAGTTCAATTTTACGTCCCACGTTTCTTCCTCGTAGGGATCAAAAAAAGTTAAATTTACTTCCCTCGGGTCCCACTCGCATGATCAAAATTCGAATTTTACTTCCCTCGGTTCTTCCCTGTAGTATCAAAAAAGTTCAATTTACGTCCCCCCACGATCAAAAAGAGTTCAATTTACTTCCCTCGGTTCTTCCTCGTAGGATCAAAAATGTTAAATTAACTTCCCTCGGATCCCACTCGCATGTTCAAAAAATACGAATTTACTTCCCACGTTTCTTCCCTGTAGTATCAAAAAAGTTAAATTTACTACCCACGGTTCTTCCCTGTAGGATCAAAAAAGTTAAATTTACATCCATCGGGTCCCACTCGCATGTTCAAAAAATTCGAATTTACTTCCCTCGGTTCTTCCTCGTAGGATCAAAAAAGTTAAATTTACTTCCCTCGGTTCTCCCTCGTAGGATCAAAAATGTTAAATTTACTTCCATAGGGTCCCATTCGCATGTTCAAAAAATTCGAATTAACTTCCCTCGGTTCTTCCCTGTAGTATCAAAAATCAAAAAAGTTCAATTTACTTCGCTCGGTTCTTCCTCGTAGGATCAAAAATGTTAAATTTACTTCCCTCGGGCCCCACTCGCATGTTCAAAAAATTCGAATTTACTTCCCTCGGTTCTTCCCTGTAGTATCAAAAAAGTTCAATTTACGTCCCACGGTTCTTCCTCGTAGGATAAAAAAGTTAAATTTACTTCCCTCGGGTCCCACACGCATTTTCAATAAACGCTAATATACTTCCCTCGGTTCTTCCTCGAAGGATCAAAAAAGTTAAATTTACTTCCCTCGGAACCCACTCGCATGTTCAAAAAATTCGAATTTACTTCCCTCGGTTCTTCCCTGTAGTATCAAAAAAGTTCAATTTACGTCCCACGGTTGTTCCTCGTAGGATCAAAAAAAGTTAAATTTACTTCCCTCGGGTCCCACTCGCATGTTCAAAAAATTCGAATTTACTTCCCTCGGTTCTTCCCTGCAGTATCAAAAAAGTTCATTTTACGTCCCACGGTTCTTCCTGGTAGGATCAAAAAAGTTAAATTTACTTCCCTCGGATCCCACTCGCATGTTCAAAAAAGGCTAATTTACTTCCCTCGGCTCTTCCTCGTAGGATCAAAAAAGTTAAATTTACTTCCCTCGGGTCCCACTCGCATGTTCAAAAAACTCGAATTTACTTCCCTCGGTTCTTCCCTGTAGTATAAAAAAAGTTCAATTTACGTCCTACAGTTCTTGCTCGCAGGATCAAAAAAGTTATATTTACTTCCCTCGGGTCCCACACGCATGTTCAAAAAAGGCTAATTTACTTCCCTCTGCTCTCCCTCGTAGGATCAAAAATGTTAAATTTACTTCCATATGGTCCCATTCGCATGTTCAAAAAATTCGAATTTACTTCCCTCGGTTCTTCCCTGTAGTATCAAAAAAGTTTAATTTACGTCCCACGGTTCTTCCTGGTAGGATCAAAAAAGTTAAATTTACTTCCCTCGGGTCCCACTCGCATGTTCAAAAAACTCGAATTTACTTCCCTCGGTTCTTCCCTGTAGTATAAAAAAAGTTCAATTTACGTCCTACAGTTCTTGCTCGCAGGATCAAAAAAGTTATATTTACTTCCCTCGGGTCCCACACGCATGTTCAAAAAAGGCTAATTTACTTCCCTCGGCTCTCCCTCGTAGGATCAAAAATGTTAAATTTACTTCCCTCGGGTCCCACTCGCATGTTCAAAAAATTCGAATTTACTTCCCTCGGTTCTTCCCTGTAGTATCAAAAAAGTTCAATTTACGTCCCACGGTTCTTCCTCGTAGGATCAAAAAAGTTAAATTTACTTCCCTCGGGTTCCTCACGCATGTTTAAAAAAGGCTAATTTACTTCCCTCGGATCTTCCTCTTAGGATCAAAAAAGTTAAATTTACTTCCTTCGGGTCCCACATGCATGTTCAAAAAAGGCTAATTTAGTTCCCTCGGCTCTCCCCTGTAGTATCAAAAAAGTTCAATTTACGTCCCACGGTTCTTCCTCGTAGGACCAAAAAAGTTAAATTTACTTCCATCGGGTCCCACTCGCATGTTCAAAAAATTTCGCACTCGCATGTTTAAAAAATTCGAATTTACTTCCCTCGGTTATCAAAAAAGTTCAATTTACGTCCCACGGTTCTTACTCGTAGGATCAAAAAAGTTAAATTTACTTCCCTCGGTTCTTCCCTGTAGTATCAAAAAAGTTAAATTTACTTCCCACGTTTCTTCCTCGTAGGATCAAAAAAGTTAAATTTTCATCCCACTGGTCCCACTCGCCTGTTCAAAAAAGGCTAATTTACTTCCCTCGGTTCTTCCCCGTAGTATCAAAAAAAGTTCAATTTACTTCCCACGGTTCCCACTGTAGACTGCCCTCGGTTCCCTCGCATGTTCAAAAAAGTTAAATTTACTTCCCTCGGTTCCCACGCATGTATCAAAAAAGTTCAATTTACGTCCCACGGTTTCTTCCTCTTAGGATCAAAAAAGTTAAATTTACTTCCCTCGGTTCCCACTCGCATGTTCAAAAAATTCGAATTTACTTCCCTCGGTTCTTTCTCGTAGGATCAAAAAAGTTCAATTTACGTCCCACGGTTCTTCCTCGTAGGATCAAAAAAGTTAAATTTACTTCCCTCGGTTCCCACACGCATGTTCATAAAATTCGAATATACTTCCCTCGGTTCTTCCCTGTAGGATCAAAAAAGTTCAATTTACGTCCCACGGTTCTTCCTCATAGGATGAAAAAAGTTAAATATACTTCCCTCGGTTCCCATTTGAATGTTCAAAAAATTAGAATTTACTTCCCTCGGTTCTTCCCTGTAGTATCAAAAAATTGCAATTTACGTCCCACGGTTCTTCCTCGTACGATCAAAAAAGTTAAATTTACTTCCATCGGGTCCCACTCGCATGTTCAAAAATTTCGAATTCACTCCCCTCGGTTCTTTCCCTGTAGTATCAAAAAAGTTCAATTTACGTCCCACGGTTCTTCCTCGTAGGATCAAAAAAAGTTAAATTTACTTCCCTCGGGTCCCACACGCATGTTCAAAAAAGGCTAATTTACTTCCCTCGCTATTTACGTCCCACTGTTCTTCCTCGTAGGATCAAAAAAGTTAAATTTACTTCCCTCCGGTCCCCACACGCATGTTCAAAAAATTCTAATTTACTTCCCTCGGTTCTTCCCTGTAGTACCAAAAAAGTTCAATTTACCTCCCACGGTTCTTCCTCGTAGGATCAAAAAAGTTAAATTTAAAGTTCAATTTACGTCCCACGGTTCTTCCTCGTAGGATCAAAAAAGTTAAATTTACTTCCCTCGGGTCCCACACGCATGTTCAAAAAAGGCTAATTTACTTCCCTCCGCTCTTCCTCGTAGGATCAAAAATGTTAAATTTAATTCCATCGGTTCGCACTCGAATGTTCAAAAAATTCGAATTGACTTCCCTCGGTTCTTCCCTGTAGTATCAAAAAAGTTCAATTTACGTCCGACGGTTCTTCCTTGTACGATCAAAAAAGTTAAATTTACTTCCCTCGGGCCCCACACGCATGTTCAAAAAAGGCTAATTTACTTCCCTCGCCTCTTCCTCGTAGGATCAACAAAGTTAAATTTACTTCCCTCCGGTCCCAATCGCATGTTCAAAAAATTCGAATTTACTTCCCTCGGTTCTTCCCTGTAGTATCAAAAAAGTTCAATTGACGTCCCACGGTTCTACCTCGTAGGATCAAAAAAGTTAAATTTACTTCCCTCGGGTCCCACACGCATGTTCAAAAAAGACTAATTTACTTCCCTCGGCTCTTCCTCGTAGGATTAAAAAAGTTAAATTTACTTCCCTCGGGTCCCAATCGCATGTTCAAAAAATTCGAATTTACTTCCCTCGGTTCTTCCCTGTAGTATCAAAAAAGTTCAATTTACGTCCCACGGTTCTTCCTCGTAGGATCAAAAAAGGTAAATTTACTTCCCTCGGGTCCCACACGCATGTTCAAAAAAGGCTAACTTACTTCCCTCGCCTCTTCCTCGTAGGATCAAAAAAGTTAAATTTACTTCCCTCGGGTCCCACTCGCATGTTTAAAAAATTCGAATTTACTTCCCTCGGTTCTTCCCTGTCGTATCAAAAAAGTTCAATTTACGTCCCTCGCCTCTTCCTCGTAGGATCAAAAATGTTAAATTTACTTCCCTCGAGTCCCACTCCAGTGTTTTGAACATGCGAGTGGGACCCGAGGGAAGTAAATTTGACTTTTTTAATCCTACGAGGAAGAACTAAGGGAGGTGAATGCGACTTTTTTTGAACATGAAAGTGGGACCCGATGGAAGTAAATTTAACTTTTTTAATCCTACGAGGAAGACCCGAGGGAAGTAAATTAGCCTTTTTTGAACATGCGTGTGGGACCCGAGGGAAGTAAATTTAACTTTTTTGATACTACAGGGAAAAACCGAGGGAAGTAAATTTAACTTTTTTGATCCTACGAGGAAGAGCCGAGGGAAGTAAATTAGCCTTTTTTGAACATGCGTGTGGGAACCGAGGGTAGTAAATTTAACTTTTTTGATACTACAGGGAAGAAACGAGGGAAGTTAATTCGTATTTTTTGAACATGCGAGTGGGATCCGAGGGAAGTAAATTTAACTTTTTTGATCCTACAAGGAAGAACCGTGGGACGTAAATTAAACTTTTTTGATACTACAGGGAAGAACCGAGGGAAGTAAATTTGAATTTTTTGAACATGCGAGTGGGACCCGAGGGAAGTAAATTTAACTTTTTTGATCCTACGAGGAAGAGCCGAGGGAAGTAAATTAGCCTTTTTTGAACATGCGTGTGGGACCGGAGGGAAGTAAATTTAACTTTTTTGATCATACGAGGAAGAACCGTGGGACGTAAATTGAACTTTTTTGATACTACAGGGAAGAACCGAGGGAAGTAAATTTGAATTTTATGAACATGCGAGTGGGACCCGAAGGAAGTAAATTTAACTTTTTTGATCCTACGAGGAAGAGCCGAGGGAAGTAAATTAGCCTTTTTTGAACATGCGTGTGGGACCGGAGGGAAGTAAATTTAACTTTTTTGATCATACGAGGGAGAACCGTGGGACGTAAATTGAACTTTTTTGATACTACAGGGAAGAACCAAGGGAAGTAAATTCGAATTTTTTGAACATGCGAGTGGGACGCGAAGGAAGTAAATTTAACTTTTTTGATCCTACGAGGAAGAACTGTGGGACGGAAATTGGACTTTTTTGATACTACAGGGAAGAACCGAGGGAAGTAAATTCGAATTTTTTGAACATGCGAGTGGGACCCGTGGGAAGTAAATTTAACTTTTATAATCTTACGAGGAAGAACCGTGGGACGTAAATTGAACTTTTTTGATACTACAGGGAAGAACCAAGGGAAGTAAATTCGAATTTTTTGAACATGCGAGTGGGACGCGAAGGAAGTAAATTTAACTTTTTTGATCCTACGAGGAAGAACTGTGGGACGGAAATTGGACTTTTTTGATACTACAGGGAAGAACCGAGGGAAGTAAATTTGAATTTTTTGAACATGCGAGTGGGACCCGAGGGAAGTAAATTTAACTTTTTTGATCCTACGAGGAAGAGCCGAGGGAAGTAAATTAGCCTTTTTTGAACATGCGTGTGGGACCGGAGGGAAGTAAATTTAACTTTTTTGATCATACGAGGAAGAACCGTGGGACGTAAATTGAACTTTTTTGATACTACAGGGAAGACCCGAGGGAAGTAAATTCGAATTTTTTGAACATGCGAGTGGGACCCGAGGGAAGTAAATTTAACTTTTTTGATCCTACGAAGAAAAGCCGAGGGAAGTAAATTAGCCTTTTTTGAACATGCGTGTGTGACCGGAGGGAAGTAAATTTAACTTTTTTGATCCTACGAGGAAGAACCGTGGGACGTAAATTGAACTTTTTTGATACTACAGGGAAGAACCGAGGGAAGTAAATTCGAATTTTTTAAACATGCGAGTGGGACCCGAGGGAAGTAAATTTAACATTTTTGATCCTACGAGGGAGAGCCGAGGGAAGTAAATTAGCCTTTTTTGAACATGCGTGTGGGACCCGAGGGAAGTAAATTTAACTTTTTTGATCCTACGAGCAAGAACTGTTGGACGTAAATTGAACTTTTTTGATACTACAGGGAAGAACCGAGGGAAGTAAATTCGAGTTTTTTTGAACATGCGAGTGGGACCCGATGGAAGTAAATTTAACTTTTTTGAACCTACGAGGAAGAGCCGAGGGATGTAAATTAGCCTTTTTTGAACATGCGAGTGGGACCCGAGGGAAGTAAATTTAACTTTTTTGATCCTACGAGGAAGAGCCGAGGGAAGAAAATTAGCCTTTTTTAAACATGCGTGTGGGACCCGAGAGATGTAAATTTATCTTTTTTGATCCTACGAGGAAGAACCGTGGGACGTAAATTGAACTTTTTTGATACTACAGGGAAGAACCAAGGGAAGTAAATTCGAATTTTTTGAACATGCGAGTGGGACCCGAGGGAAGTAAATTTAACTTTTTTGATCCTACGAGGAAGAACCGTGGGTCGTAAATTGGACTTTTTTGATACTACAGGGAGGAACCGAGGGAAGTAAATTCGAATTTTTGAACATGCGAGTGGGACCCGAGGGAAGTAAATTTAATTTTTTTGATCCTACGAGGAAGAGCCGAGGGAAGTAAATTAGCCTTTTTTGAACATGCGTGTGGGACCCGAGGGAAGTAAATTTAACTTTTTTATCCTACGAGGAAGAACCGTGGGACGTAAATTGAACTTTTTTGATACTATAGGGAAGAACCAAGGGAAGGAAATTCAAGTTTTTTGAACATGCGAGTGGGACCCGAGGGAAGTAAATTTAACACTTTTGATCCTACGAGGAAGAGCCGAGGGAAGTAAATTGAACTTTTTTGATACTACAGGGAAGAACCGAGGGAAGTAAATTCGAATTTTTTGAACATGCGAGTGGGACCCGATGGAAGTAAATTTAACTTTTTTATCCTACGAGGAAGAACCGTGGGACGTAAATTGAACTTTTTTGATCCTACGAGGAAGAACCGTAGGACGTAAATTGAACTTTTTTGATACTACAGGGAAGAACCGAGGGAAGTAAATTCGAATTTTTTGAACATGCGAGTGGGACCCGAGGGAAGTAAATTTAACTTTTTTAATCCTACGAGGAAGAGCCGAGGGAAGTAAATTGAACTTTTATGATACTACAGGGAAGAACCGAGGGAAGTAAATTCGAATTTTTTAAACATGCGAGTGGGACCCGAGGGAAGTAAATTTAACTTTTATAATCCTACGAGGAAGAACCGTGGGACGTAAATTGAACTTTTTTGATACTACAGGGAAGACCCGAGGGAAGTAAATTCGAATTTTTTGAACATGCGAGTGGGACCCGAGGGAAGTAAATTTAACTTTTTTGATCCTACGACGAAGAGCCGAGGGAAGTAAATTAGCCTTTTTTGAACATGCGTGTGGTGAACGGAGGGAAGTAACTTTAACTTTTTTGAATCCTACGAGGAAGAACCGTGGGACGTAAATTGAACTTTTTTGATACTACAGGGAAGAACCGAGGGAAGTAAATTCGAATTTTTTAAACATGCGAGTGGGACCCGAGGGAAGTAAATTTAACTTTTTTGATCCTACGAGGGAGAAGCAAGAACCGAGGGGAAGTAAATTAGGCCTTTTTGTTGAAACATGCGTGTGGGACCCGAGGATAGTAAATTTTAACTTTTTTTTGATCCTTACGAGCAAGAACTGTTGGAAGTAAATTAGCCTTTTTTGAACATGCGTGTGGAACCCGAGGGTAGTAAATTTAACTTTTTTGATACTACAGGGAAGAACCGAGGGAAGTAAATTCGAATTTTTTGAACATGCGAGTGGGACCCGATGGAGGTAAATTTAACATTTTTGATCCTACGAGGAAGAGCCGAGGGAAGTAAATTAGCCTTTTTTGAACATGCGTGTGGGACCCGAGGGAAGTAAATTTAATTTTTTTGATCCTACGAGGAAGAACTGGGGGACGTAAATTAAACTTTTTTGATACTACAGGGAAGAACCGAGGGAAGTAAATTCGAATTTTTTGAACATGCGAGTGGAACCCAGGGGAAGTAAATTTAACTTTTTTGATCCTACAAGGAAGAACCGTGGGACGTAAATTGAACTTTTTTGATACTACAGGGAAGAACCGAGGTAAGTCAATTCGAATTTTTTGAACATGCGAGTGGGACGCGAGGGAAGTAAATTTAACTTTTTTGATCCTACGAGGAAGAACCGTGGGACGTAAATTGAACTTTTTTGATACTACGGGGAAGAACCGAGGGAAGTAAATTCGAATTTTTTGAACATGCGAGTGGGACCCGAGGGAAGTAAATTTAACTTTTTTGATCCTACGAGGAAGAACCGTGGGACGTAAATTGAACTTTTTTGATACTACAGGGAAGAACCGAGGGAAGTAAATTCGAATTTTTTGAACATGCGAGTGGGACCCGAGGGAAGTAAATTTAACTTTTATGATCCTACGAGGAAGAACCGTGGGACGTAAATTGAACTTTTTTGATACTACAGGGAAGAACCGAGGGAAGTAAATTCGAATTTTTTGAACATGCGAGTGGGACCCGAGGGAAGTAAATTTAACTTTTATAGTCCTACGAGGAAGAACCGTGGGACGTAAATTGAACTTTTTTGATACTACAGGGAAGAACCGAGGTAAGTAAATTCGAATTTTTTGAACATGCGAGTGGGACCCGAGGGAAGTAAATTTAACTTTTTTGATCCTACGAGGAAGAGCCGAGGGAAGTAAATTAGCCTTTTTTGAACATGCGTGTGGGACCCGAGGGTAGTAAATTTAACTTTTTTGATACTGCAGGGAAGAAACGGGGGAAGTAAATTCGTATTTTTTGAACATGCGAGTGGGATCCGAGGGAAGTAAATTTAACTTTTTTGATCCTACGAGGAAGAGCCGAGGGTAGTAAATTAGCCTTTTTTGAACATGCGAGTGAGACCCGAGGGAAGTAAATTTAACATTTTTGATCCTACGAGGAAGAGCCGAGGGACGTAAATTGAACTTTTTTGATACTACAGGGAAGAACCGAGGGAAGTAAATTCGAATTTTTTGAACATGCGAGTGGGACCCGAGGGAAGTAAATTTAACTTTTTTGATCCTACGAGGAAGAACCGTGGGACGTAAATTGAACTTTTTTGATACTACAGGGAAGAACCGAGGGAAGTAAATTAGAATTTTTTGAACATGCGTGTGGGACCCGAGGGAAGTAAATTTAACTTTTTTGATCCTACGAGGAAGAACCGTGGGACGTAAATTGAACTTTTTTGATACTACAGGGAAGAACCGAGGGAAGTAAATTCGAATTTTTTGAACATGCGAGTGGGACCCGAGGGAAGTAAATTTAACTTTTTTGATCCTACGAGGAAGAACCGTGGGACGTAAATTGAACTTTTTTGATACTACAGGGAAGAACCGAGGGAAGTAAATTCGAATTTTTTGAACATGCGAGTGGGACCCGAGGGAAGTAAATTTAACTTTTTTGATCCTACGAGGAAGAGCCGAGGGAAGTAAATTAGCCTTTTTTGAACATGCGTGTGGGACCCGAGGGAAGTAAATTTAACTTTTTTGATCCTACGAGGAAGAACCGTGGGACGTAAATTGAACTTTTTTGATACTACAGGGAAGAACCGAGGGAAGTAAATTCGAATTTTTTGAACATGCGAGTGGGACCCGAGGGAAGTAAATTTAACTTTTTTGATCCTACGAGGAAGAGCCGAGGGAAGTAAATTAGCCTTTTTTGAACATGCGTGTGGGACCCGAGGGAAGTAAATTTAACTTTTTTGATCCTACGAGGAAGAACCGTGGGACGTAAATTGAACTTTTTTGATACTACAGGGAAGAACCGAGGGAAGTAAATTCGAATTTTTTGAACATGCGAGTGGGACCCGAGGGAAGTAAATTTAACTTTTTTGATCCTACGAGGAAGAACCGTGGGACGTAAATTGAACTTTTTTGATACTACAGGGAAGAACCGAGGGAAGTAAATTCGAATTTTTTGAACATGCGAGTGGGACCCGAGGGAAGTAAATTTAACTTTTTTGATCCTACGAGGAAGAGCCGAGGGAAGTAAATTAGCCTTTTTTGAACATGCGTGTGGTACCCGAGGGAAGTAAATTTAACTTTTTTGATCCTACGAGGAAGAACCGTGGGACGTAAATTGAACTTTTTTGATACTACAGGGAAGAACCGAGGGAAGTAAATTCGAATTTTTTGAACATGCGAGGGGGACCCGTGGGACGTAAATTGAACTTTTTTGATACTACGAGGAAGAACCGAGGGAAGTAAATTCGAATTTTTTGAACATGCGAGTGGGACCCGAGGGAAGTAAATTTAACTTTTTTGATCCTACGAGGAAGAACCGTGGGACGTAAATTGAACTTTTTTGATACTACAGGGAAGAACCGAGGGAAGTAAATTCGAATTTTTTGAACATGCGAGTGGGACCCGAGGGAAGTAAATTTAACTTTTTTGATTCTACGAGGAAGAACCGTGGGACGTAAATTGAACTTTTTTGATCCTACAGGGAAGAACCGAGGGAAGTATATTCGAATTTTTTGAACATGCGAGTGGGACCCGAGGGAAGTAAATTTAACTTTTTTGATCCTACGAGGAAGAGCCGAGGGAAGTAAATTAGCCTTTTTTGAACATGCGTGTGGGACCCGAGGGAAGTAAATTTAACTTTTTTGATCCTACGAGGAAGAACCGTGGGACGTAAATTGAACTTTTTTGATACTACAGGGAAGAACCGAGGGAAGTAAATTCGAATTTTTTGAACATGCGAGTGGGACCCGAGGGAAGTAAATTTAACTTTTTTGATCCTACGAGGAAGAACCGTGGGACGTAAATTGAACTTTTTTGATACTACAGGGAAGAACCGAGGGAAGTAAATTCGAATTTTTTGAACATGCGAGTGGGACCCGAGGGAAGTAAATTTAACTTTTTTGATCCTACGAGGAAGAGCCGAGGGAAGTAAATTAGCCTTTTTTGAACATGCGTGTGGGACCCGAGGGAAGTAAATTTGCCTTTTTTGATCCTACGAGGAAGAACCGTGGGACGTAAATTGAACTTTTTTGATACTACAGGGAAGAACCGAGGGAAGTAAATTCGAATTTTTTGAACATGCGAGTGGGACCCGAGGGAAGTAAATTTAACTTTTATAGTCCTACGAGGGAGAACCGTGGGACGTAAATTGAACTTTTTTGATACTACAGGGAAGAACAGAGGTAAGTAAATTCGAATTTTTTGAACATGCGAGTGGGACCCGAGGGAAGTAAATTTAACTTTTTTGATCCTACGAGGAAGAGCCGAGGGAAGTAAATTAGCCTTTTTTGAACATGCGTGTGGGACCCGAGGGTAGTAAATTTAACTTTTTTGATACTGCAGGGAAGAAACGGGGGAAGTAAATTCGTATTTTTTGAACATGCGAGTGAGATCCGAGGGAAGTAAATTTAACTTTTTTGATCCTACGAGGAAGAGCCGAGGGTAGTAAATTAGCCTTTTTTGAACATGCGAGTGAGACCCGAGGGAAGTAAATTTAACTTTTTTGATCCTACAGGGAAGAACCGAGGAAAGTAAATTTGAATTTTTTGAACATGCGACTGGGACCCGAGGGAAGTAAATGTAACTTTTTTGATCCTACGAGGAAGAACCGGGGACGTAAATTGAACTTTTTTGATACTACAGGGAAGAACCGAGGGAAGTAAATTCGAATTTTTTGAACATGCGAGTGGGACCCGAGGGAAGTAAATGTAACTTTTTTGATCCTACGAGGAAGAACCGAGGGAAGTAAATTAGCCTTTTTTGAACATGCGTGTCGGACCCGAGGGAAGTAAATTTAACTTTTTTGATCCTACGAGGAAGAACCGTGGGACGTAAATTGAACTTTTTTGATACTACAGGGAAGAACCGAGGGAAGTAAATTCGAATTTTTTGAACATGCGAGTGGGACCCGAGGGAAGTAAATTTAACTTTTTTGATCCTACGAGGAAGAACCGTGGGATGTAAATTGAACTTTTTTGAGACTACAGGGAAGAACCGAGGGAAGTAAATTCGAATTTTTTGAACATGCGAGTGGGACCCGAGGGAAGTAAATTTAACTTTTTTGATCCTACGAGGAAGAACCGAGGGAAGTAAATTAGCCTTTTTTGAACATGCGTGTGGGACCCGAGGGAAGTAAATTTAACTTTTTTGATCCTACGAGGAAGAACCGTGGGACGTAAATTGAACTTTTTTGATACTACAGGGAAGAACCGAGGGAAGTAAATTCGAATTTTTTGAACATGCGAGTGGGACACGAGGGAAGTAAATTTAACTTTTTTGATCCTACGAGGAAGAACCGTGGGACGTAAATTGAGCTTCTTTGATACTACAGGGAAGAACCGAGGGAAGTAAATTCGAATTTTTTGAACATGCGAGTGGGACACGAGGGAAGTAAATTTAACATTTTTGATCCTACGAGGAAGAGCCGAGGGAAGTAAATTAACCTTTTTGAACATTACTGTGAGAACCGAGGAAAGTAAATTTAACTTTTTTGATCCAACGAGGAAGAACCGAGGGAAGTGAACCGTGGGACGTAAATTGAGCTTCTTTGATACTACAGGGAAGAACCGAGGGAAGTAAATTCGAATTTTTTGAACATGCGAGTGGGAACCGAGGGAAGTAAATTTAACTTTTTTGATCCTACGAGGAAGAACCGTGGGACGTAAATTGAACTTTTTTGATACTACAGGGAAGAAACGAGGGAAGTAAATTCTAATTTTTTGAACATGCGAGTGGGACCCGAGGGAAGTAAATTGAACTTTTTTGATCCTAGGAAGAAGAGCCGAGGGAAGTAAATTAGCTTTTTTGAACATGCGTGTAGGACCCGAGGGAAGTAAATTTAACTTTTTTGATCCTACGAGGAAGAACTGTGGGACGTAAATTGAACTTTTTTGATACTACAGGTAAGAACCGAGGGAAGTAAATTCGAATTTTTTGAACATGCGAGTGGGACCCGAGGGAAGTAAATTTAACTTTTTTGATCCTACGAGGAAGAACAGTGGGAAGTAAATTGACCTTTTTTGAACATACATGGGGGACCCGAGGGAAGTAAATTTAACATTTTTGATCCTACGAGGAAGAACCGAGGGAAGTAAATTTAACTTTTTTGATCCTACGAGGAAGAACCGTGGGACGTAAATTGAACTTTTTTGATACTGCGGGGAAGAACCGAGGGAAGTAAATTCGAATTTTTTGAACATGCGAGTGGGACCCGAGGGAAGTAAATTTAACTTTTTTGATCCTACGAGGAAGAACCGTGGGACGTAAATTGAACTTTTTTGATACTACAGGGAAGAACCGAGGGAAGTAAATTCGAATTTTTTGAACATGCGAGTGGGACCCGAGGGAAGTAAATTTAACTTTTTTGATCCTACGAGGAAGAGCCGAGGGAAGTAAATTAGCCTTTTTTGAACATGCGTGTGGGACCCGAGGGAAGTAAATTTAACTTTTTTGATCCTACGAGGAAGAACCGTGGGACGTAAATTGAACTTTTTTGATACTACAGGGAAGAGCCGAGGGAAGTAAATTAGCCTTTTTTGAACATGCGTGTGGGACCCGAGGGAAGTAAATTAGCCTTTTTTGAACATGCGTGTGGGACCCGAGGGAAGTAAATTTAACTTTTTTGATCCTACGAGGAAGAACTGTGGGACGAAAATTGAACTTTTTTGATACTACAGGGAAGAATTGAGGGAAGTAAATTCGAATTTTTTGAAGATGCGAGTGGGACCCGAGGGAAGTAAATATAACTTTTTTGATCATACAGGGAAGAACCGAGGGAAGTAAATTCGCCTTTTTTGAACATGCGTGTGGGACCCGAGGGAAGTAAATTTAACTTTTTTGATCCTACGAGGAAGAACCGTGGGACGTAAATTGAACTTTTTTGATACTACAGGGAAGAACCGAGGGAAGTAAATTCGAATTTTTTGAACATGCGAGTGGGACCCGAGGGAAGTAAATTTAACTTTTTTGATCCTACGAGGAAGAACCGTGGGACGTAAATTGAACTTTTTTGATACTACAGGGAAGAACCGAGGGAAGTAAATTCGAATTTTTTGAACATGCGAGTGGGACCCGAGGGAAGTAAATTTAACTTTTTTGATCCTACGAGGAAGAACCGTGGGACGTAAATTGAACTTTTTTGATACTACAGGGAAGAACCGAGGGAAGTAAATTCGAATTTTTTGAACATGCGAGTGGGACCCGAGGGAAGTAAATTTAACTTTTTTGATCCTACGAGGAAGAGCCGAGGGAAGTAAATTAGCCTTTTTTGAACATGCGTGTGGGACCCGAGGGAAGTAAATTTAACTTTTTTGATCCTACGAGGAGGAACCGTGGGAAGAAAATTGAACTTTTTTGATACTACAGGGAAGAACCGAGGGAAGTAAATTCGAATTTTTTGAACATGCGAGTGGGACGCGAGGGAAGTAAATTTAACTTTTTTGATCCTACGAGGAAGAACCGTGGGACGTAAATTGAACTTTTTTGATACTACAGGGAAGAACCGAGGGAAGTAAATTCGAATTTTTTGAACATGCGTGTGGGACCCGAGGGAAGTAAATTTAACTTTTTTGATCCTACGGGGAAGAGCCGAGGGAAGTAAATTTGCCTTTTTTCAACATGCGTGTGGGACCCGAGGGAAGTAAATTTAACTTTTTTGATCCTACGAGGAAGAGCTGTGGGGCGTAAATTCAACTTTTTTGATCCTACAGGGAAGAACCGAGGGAAGTAAATTCGGATTTTTTGAACATGCGAGGGGGACACGTGGGAAGTAAAGTTAAATGTTTTGATCCTACAGGGAAGAACAGAGGGAAGTAAATTAGACTTTTTTGAACATGCGTGTGGGACCCGAGGGAAGTAAATTTAATTATTTTGATCCTACGAGGAAGAACCGTGGGACGTCAATTGAACTTTTTTGATACTACAGGGAAGGACCGAGGGAAGTAAATTCGAATTTCTTGAACATGCAAGTGCGACCCAAGGGAAGTAAATTTAACATTTTTGATCCTACGAGGAAGATCCAAGGGAAGTAAATTAGCCTTTTTTGAACATGCGTGTGGAACCCGAGGGAAGTAAATTTAACTTTTTTGATCCTACGAGGAAGAACCGTGGGACGTAAATTGAACTTTTTTGATACTACAGGGAAGAACCGAGGGAAGTAAATTTGAATTTTTTGAACATGCGAGTGGGACCCGAGGGAAGTAAATTTAACATTTTTGATCCTACGAGGAAGATCCAAGGGAAGTAAATTCGCATTTTTTGAACATGCGAGTGGAACCCGAGGGAAGTAAATTTTACTTTTTTGATACTACGAGGAAGAACCGTGGGACGTAAATTGAACTTTTTTGATACTACAGGGAAGAACCGAGGGAAGTAAATTCGAATTTTTTGAACATGCGAGTGGGACCCGAGGGAAGTAAATTTAACTTTTTTGATCCTACGAGGAAGGGCCGAGGGAAGTAAATTTAACTTTTTTGATCCTACGAGGAAGAGCCGAGGGAAGTAAATTAGCCTTTTTTGAACATGCGTGTGGGACCCGAGGGAAGTAAATTTAACTTTTTTGATCCTACGAGGAAGAACCGTGGGACGTAAATTGAACTTTTTTGATACTACAGGGAAGAACCGAGGGAAGTAAATTCGAATTTTTTGAACATGCGAGTGGGACCCGAGGGAAGTAAATTTAACTTTTTTGATCCTACGAGGAAGAGCCGAGGGAAGTAAATTAGCCTTTTTTGAACATGCGTGTGGGACCCGAGGGAAGTAAATTTAACTTTTTTGATCCTACGAGGAAGAACCGTGGGACGTAAATTGAACTTTTTTGATACTACAGGGAAGAACCGAGGGAAGTAAATTCGAATTTTTTGAACATGCGAGTGGGACCCGAGGGAAGTAAATTTAACTTTTTTGATCCTACGAGGAAGAACCGTGGGACGTAAATTGAACTTTTTTGATCCTACAGGGAAGAACCGAGGGAAGTAAATTACAATTTTATGAACATGCGAGTGGGACCCGAGGGAAGTAAATTTAACTTTTTTGATCCTTCGAGGAAGACCCGAGGGAAGTAAATTAGCCTTTTTTGAACATGCGTGTGGGACCCGAGGGAAGTAAATTTAACTTTTTTGATCCTACGAGGAAGAACCGTGGGACGTAAATTGAACTTTTTTGATCCTACAGGGAAGAACCGAGGGAAGTAAATTCGAATTTTTTGAACATGCGAGTGGGACCCGAGGGAAGTAAATTTAACTTATTTGATCCTACGAGGAAGGGCCGAGGGAAGTAAATTTAACTTATTTGATCCTACGAGGAAGGGCCGAGGGAAGTAAATTAGCCTTTTTTGAACATGCGCGTGGGACCCGAGGGAAGTAAATTTAACTTTTTTGATCCTACGAGGAAGAAATGTGGGACGTAAATTGAAATTTTTTTGATATTACAGGGAAGAACCGAGGGAAGTAAATTCGAATTTTTAGAACATGCGAGTGGGACCCGATGGAAGTAAATTAGCCTTTTTTGAACATGCGTGTGGGACCCGAGGGAAGTAAATTTAACTTTTTTGATCCTACGAGGAAGAACTGTTGGACTTAAATTGAACTTTTTTGATCCTACAGGGAAGAACCGAGGGAAGTAAATTCGAATTTTTTGAACATGCGTGTGGGACCCGAGGGAAGTAAATTTAACTTTTTTGATCCTACGAGGAAGAACCGAGGGAAGTAAATTAGCCTTTTTTGAACATGCGTGTGGGACCCGAGGGAAGTAAATTTAACTTTTTTGATCCTACGAGGAAGAACCGTGGGACGTAAATTGAACTTTTTTGATACTACAGGGAAGAACCGAGGGAAGTAAATTTGAATTTTTTGAACATGCGAGTGGGACCCGAGGGAAGTAAATTTAACTTTTTTGATCCTACGAGGAAGAACCGTGGGACGTAAATTGAACTTTTTTGATACTACAGGGAAGAACCGAGGGAAGTAAATTTTAATTTTTTGAACATGCGAGTGGGACCAGAGGGAAGTAAATTTAACTTTTTTGATCCTACGAGGAAGAGCCGAGGTAAGTAAATTAGCCTTTTTTGAACATGCGTGTGTGACCCGAGGGAAGTAAATTTAACTTTTTTGATCCTACGAGGAAGAACCGTGGGACGTAAATTGAACTTATTTGATACTACAGGGAAGAACCGAGGGAAGTAAATTCGAATTTTTTGAACATGCGATTGGGAGCCGAGGGAAGTAAAATTAACTTTTTTGATCCTACGAGGAAGAACCGCGGGACGTAAATTGAACTTTTTTGATACTACAGGGAAGAACCGAGGTAAGTAAATTCGAATTTTTTGAACATGCGAGTGGGACCCGAGGGAAGTAAATTTAACTTTTTTATCCTACGAGGAAGAACCGTGGGACGTAAATTAAACTTTTTTGATACTACAGGGAAGAACCGAGGGAAGTAAATTCGAATTTTTTGAACATGCGAATGGGACCCGATGGAAGTAAATTTAACATTTTTGATCCTACGAGGAAGAACCGAGGGAAGTAAATTTAACTTTTTTGATCCTACGAGGAAGAACCGTGGGACGTAAATTGAACTTTTTTGATACTTCGGGGAAGAACCGAGGGTAGTAAATTCGAATTTTTTGAACATGCGAGTGGGACCCGAGGGAAGTAAATTTAACTTTTATGATCCTACGAGGAAGAACCGTGGGACGTAAATTGAACTTTTTTGATACTACAGGGAAGAACCGAGGGAAGTAAATTCGAATTTTTTGAACATGCGAGTGGGACCCGAGGGAAGTAAATTTAACTTTTATAGTCCTACGAGGGAGAACCGTGGGACGTAAATTGAACTTTTTTGATACTACAGGGAAGAACAGAGGTAAGTAAATTCGAATTTTTTGAACATGCGAGTGGGACCCGAGGGAAGTAAATTTAACTTTTTTGATCCTACGAGGAAGAACCGTGGGACGTAAATTGAACTTTTTTGATACTACAGGGAAGAACCGAGGGAAGTAAATTCGAATTTTTTGAACATGCGAGTGGGACCCGATGGAAGTAAATTTAACTTTTTGATCCTTCGAGGAAGGAACAATGGAGGGAAATTCGAATTTTTTTGAACATGCGTGGGGGACCCGAGGGAAGTAAATTTAACTTTTTTGATCCTACGAGGAAGAACCGTGGGGCGTAAATTGAACTTTTTTGATACTACAGGGAAGAACCGAGGGAAGTAAATTCGAATTTTTTGAACATGCGAGTGGGACCCGAGGGAAGTAAATTTAACTTTTTTGATCCTACGAGGAAGAACCGTGGGACGTAAATTGAACTTTTTTGATACTACAGGGAAGAACCGAGGGAAGTAAATTCGAATTTTTTGAACATGCGAGTGGGACCCGATGGAAGTAAATTTAACATTTTTGATCCTACGAGGAAGAGCCGAGGGAAGTAAATTAGCCTTTTTTGAACATGCGTGTGGGACCCGAGGGAAGTAAATTTAACTTTTTTGATCCTACGAGGAAGAACCGTGGGACGTAAATTGAACTTTTTTGATACTACAGGGAAGAACCGAGGGAAGTAAATTCGAATTTTTTGAACATGCGAGTGGGACCCGAGGGAAGTAAATTTAACTTTTTTGATCCTACGAGGAAGAGCCGAGGGAAGTAAATTAGCCTTTTTTGAACATGCGTGTGGGACCCGAGGGAAGTAAATTTAACTTTTTTGATCCTACGAGGAAGAACCGTGGGACGTAAATTGAACTTTTTTGATACTACAGGGAAGAACCGAGGGAAGTAAATTCGAATTTTTTGAACATGCGAGTGGGACCCGAGGGAAGTAAATTTAACTTTTTTGATCCTACGAGGAAGAACCGTGGGACGTAAATTGAACTTTTTTGATACTACAGGGAAGAACCGAGGGAAGTAAATTCGAATTTTTTGAACATGCGAGTGGGACCCGATGGAAGTAAATTTAACATTTTTGATCCTACGAGGAAGAGCCGAGGGAAGTAAATTAGCCTTTTTTGAACATGCGTGTGGGACCCGAGGGAAGTAAATTTAACTTTTTTGATCCTACGAGGAAGAACTGTGGGACGTAAATTGAACTTTTTTGATACTACAGGGAAGAACCGAGGGAAGTAAATTCGAATTTTTTGAACATGCGAGAGGGACCCGATGGAAGTAAATTTAACATTTTTGATCCTACGAGGAAGAACTGTGGGACGTATATTGAACTTTTTTGATACTACAGGGAAGAACCGAGGGAAGGAAATTCGAATTTTTTGAACATGCGTGTGGGACCCGAGGGAAGTAAATTTAATTTTTTTGATCCTACGAGGAAGAACTGTGGGACGTAGATTGAACTTTTTTGATACTACAGGGAAGAACCGAGGGAAGTAAATTCGAATTTTTTGAACATGCGTGTGGGACCCGAGGGAAGTAAATTTAACTTTTTTGATCCTACGAGGAAGAACCGTGGGACGTAAATTGAACTTTTTTGATACTACAGGGAAGAACCGAGGGAAGTAAATTAGCCTTTTTTGAACATGCGTGTGGGACCCGAGGGAAGTAAATTTAACTTTTTTGATCCTACGAGGAAGAACCGTGGGACGTAAATTGAACTTTTTTGATACTACAGGGAAGAACCGAGGGAAGTAAATTCGAATTTTTTGAACATGCGAGTGGGACCCGAGGGAAGTAAATTTAACTTTTTTGATCCTACGAGGAAGAGCCGAGGGAAGTAAATTAGCCTTTTTTGAACATGCGTGTGGGACCCGAGGGAAGTAAATTTAACTTTTTTGATCCTACGAGGAAGAACCGAGGGAAGTAAATTAGCCTTTTTTGAACATGCGTGTGGGACCCGAGGGAAGTAAATTTAACTTTTTTGATCCTACGAGGAAGAACCGTGGGACGTAAATTGAACTTTTTTGATACTACAGGGAAGAACCGAGGGAAGTAAATTCGAATTTTTTGAACATGCGAGTGGGACCCGAGGGAAGTAAATTTAACTTTTTTGATCCTACGAGGAAGAACCGTGGGACGTAAATTGAACTTTTTTGATACTACAGGGAAGAACCGAGGGAAGTAAATTCGAATTTTTTGAACATGCGAGTGGGACCCGAGGGAAGTAAATTTAACTTTTTTGATCCTACGAGGAAGAACCGTGGGACGTAAATTGAACTTTTTTGATACTACAGGGAAGAACCGAGGGAAGTAAATTCGAATTTTTTGAACATGCGAGTGGGACCCGAGGGAAGTAAATTTAACTTTTTTGATCCTACGAGGAAGAGCCGAGGGAAGTAAATTAGCCTTTTTTGAACATGCGTGTGGGACCCGAGGGAAGTAAATTTAACTTTTTTGATCCTACGAGGAAGAACCGTGGGACGTAAATTGAACTTTTTTGATACTACAGGGAAGAACCGAGGGAAGTAAATTCGAATTTTTTGAACATGCGTGTGGGACCCGAGGGAAGTAAATTTAACTTTTTTGATCCTACGAGGAAGAACCGTGGGACGTAAATTGAACTTTTTTGATACTACAGGGAAGAACCGAGGGAAGTAAATTCGAATTTTTTGAACATGCGAGTGGGACCCGAGGGAAGTAAATTTAACTTTTTTGATCCTACGAGGAAGAACCGTGGGACGTAAATTGAACTTTTTTGATACTACAGGGAAGAACCGAGGGAAGTAAATTCGAATTTTTTGAACATGCGAGTGGGACCCGAGGGAAGTAAATTTAACTTTTTTGATCCTACGAGGAAGAACCGAGGGAAGTAAATTCGACTTTTTTGAACATGCGTGTGGGACCCGAGGGAAGTAAATTTAACTTTTTTGATCCTACGAGGAAGAACCGTGGGACGTAAATTGAACTTTTTTGATACTACAGGGAAGAACCGAGGGAAGTAAATTCGAATTTTTTGAACATGCGAGTGGGACCCGAGGGAAGTAAATTTAACTTTTTTGATCCTACGAGGAAGAACCGAGGGAAGTAAGGGAAGTAAATTTAACTTTTTTGATACTACGGGGAAGAGCCGAGGGAAGTAAAATCGAATTTTTTGAACATGCGTGTGGGATCCGAGGGAAGTAAATTTAACTTTTTTGATCCTACGAGGAAGAACCGTGGGACGTAAATTGAACTTTTTTGATACTACAGGGAAGGACCGAGGGAAGTAAATTCGAATTTCTTGAACATGCGAGTGGGACCCGATGGAAGTAAATTTAACTTTTTTTATCCTACGAGGAAGAGGCGAGGGAAGTAAATTAGCCTTTTTTGAACATGCGTGTGGGACCCGAGGGAAGTAAATTTAACTTTTTTGATCCTACAGGGAAGAACCGAGGGAAGTAAATTTAACTTTTTTGATCCTACCAGGAAGAACCGTGGGACGTAAATTGAACTTTTTTCATACTACAGGGAAGAACCGAGGGAAGTAAATTCGAATTTTTTGAACATGCGAGTGGGACCCGAGGGAAGTAAATTTAACTTTTTTGATCCTACGAGGAAGAGCCGAGGGAAGTAAATTAGCCTTTTTTGAACATGCGTGTGGGACCCGAGGGAAGTAAATTTAACTTTTTTGATCCTACGAGGAAGAACCGTGGGACGTAAATTGAACTTTTTTGATACTACAGGGAAGAACCGAGGGAAGTAAATTCGAATTTTTTGAACATGCGAGTGGGACCCGAGGGAAGTAAATTTAACTTTTTTGATCCTACGAGGAAGAGCCGAGGGAAGTAAATTAGCCTTTTTTGAACATGCGTGTGGGACCCGAGGGAAGTAAATTTAACTTTTTTGATCCTACGAGGAAGAACCGTGGGACGTAAATTGAACTTTTTTGATACTACAGGGAAGAACCGAGGGAAGTAAATTCGAATTTTTTGAACATGCGAGTGGGACCCGAGGGAAGTAAATTTAACTTTTTTGATCCTACGAGGAAGAACCGTGGGACGTAAATTGAACTTTTTTGATACTACAGGGAAGAACCGAGGGAAGTAAATTTAACTTTTTTGATCCTACGAGGAAGAACCGTGGGACGTAAATTGAACTTTTTTGATACTACAGGGAAGAACCGAGGGAAGTAAATTCGAATTTTTTGAACATGCGAGTGGGACCCGAGGGAAGTAAATTTAACTTTTTTGATCCTACGAGGAAGAACCGTGGGACGTAAATTGAACTTTTTTGATACTACAGGGAAGAACCGAGGGAAGTAAATTCGAATTTTTTGAACATGCGAGTGGGACCCGAGGGAAGTAAATTTAACTTTTTTGATCCTACGAGGAAGAACCGTGGGACGTAAATTGAACTTTTTTGATACTACAGGGAAGAACCGAGGGAAGTAAATTCGAATTTTTTGAACATGCGTGTGGGACCCGAGGGAAGTAAATTTAACTTTTTTGATCCTACGAGGAAGAACCGTGGGACGTAAATTGAACTTTTTTGATACTACAGGGAAGAACCGAGGGAAGTAAATTCGAATTTTTTGAACATGCGAGTGGGACCCATGGGAAGTAAATTTAACATTTTTGATACTACAGGGAAGAACCGTGGGACGTAAATTAGCCTTTTTTGAACATGCGTGTAGGACCCGAGGGAAGTAAATTTAACTTTTTTGATCCTAACAGGAAGAACCGTGGGACGTAAATTTGAACTTTTTTGATAATACAGGGAAGAACCGAGGGAAGTAAATTTGAATTTTTTGAACATGCGAGTGTGACCCGAGGGAAGAAAATTTAACTATTTTGATCCTACGAGGAATAAACCGTGAGGACGTAAAATGTACTTTTTTGATACTACAGGGAAGAACCGAGGGAAGTAAATTCGAAATTTTTGCACATGCGAGTGGAACCCGATGGAAGTAAATTTAACTTTTTTGATCCTACGAGGAAGAACCGTGGGACGTAAATTGAACTTTTTTGATACTACAGGGGAGAACCGAGGGAAGTAAATTACCCTTTTTTGAACATGCGTGTGGGACCCCAGGGAAGTAAATTTAACTTTTTTGAGCCTACGAGGAAGAACCGTGGGACGTAATTTGAACTTTTTTGATACTACAGGGAAGAACCGAGGGAAGTAAATTCAAATTTTTTGAACAGGCGTGTGGGACCCGATGGAAGTAAATTTAACTATTTTGATCCTACGAGGAAGAGCCGAGGGAAGTAAATTAGCCTTTTTTGATCATGCGTGTGGGACCCAAGGGAAGTAAATTTAACGTTTTTTGATTCCTTCGAGGAAGAATCGTGGGACGTAAATTGAACTTGTTTGATACTACAGAGAAGAAACCGAGGGAAGTAAATTCGAACATTTTTGCAAATGCCGATTAGGACCCGGATGGAAGTAAATTTAACTTTTATTGATCCTACGAGGAAGAAACTCGTCGGACGACAATTGAACTTTTTTGATACTACAGGGAAGAACCGAGGGAAGTAAATTCGAATTTTTTGAAACATGCGAGTGGGGGACACGATGGAAGTAAATATAACATTTTTGATCCATACGAGGAAAGAAGCCGAGGGCAGTATAATTAGCCTTTTTTGAACATGCGTGTGGGACCCGAGAAAGTAAAATTAACTTTTTTGATCCTACGAGGACGAACCCGTGGGACGTAAATTGAACTTTTTTGATACTACATGGAAGAATCGAGGGAAGTATATTCGAATTTTTTGAACATGCAAGTGGGACCCGCGGGAAGTAAATTTAACATTTTTGATCCTAATGAGGAAGAAGCGTGGGACGTAAATTGAACTTTTTTGATACTACAGGGAAGAACCGAGGGAAGTAAATTAGCCTTTTCGAACATCAGCGAGTGGGACCCGAGGAAAGTAAATCGCCTTTTTTGATCCTACAAGGCAAGAGAGACCAAGGGAAGTAACTTTAACTTTTTTGATCCTAGAGGGAAGAGCCGAGGGAAGTAAATAGCCTTTTTTGAACATGCGTGTGGGACCCCGAGGGAAGTAAATTAAACTTTTTTGATCCTACGAGGAAGAACCGTGGGACGTAAATTGAACTTTTTTTGATACTACAGGGAAGAACCGAATGGAAGTAAATTCGAATTTTTTGAACAATGCGAGTGGGACCCGAGTGGAAGTAAATTTAACATTATTTTGATCCTACGAGGAAGAACCATGGGACGTAAAATTGAACTTTTTTGATACTACAGGGAAGAACCGAGGGAAGGTAAATTCGAATTTTTTTGAAAACATGCGAAGTGAGGACCCAAGGGTAAGTAAATTTAACTTTTTTAGATCCTACGAGGAAGAGCCGAGGAAAGTAAAATTTAGCCTTTTTTGAACATGCGGGTGGGACCACCAGGGAACTAAGTTTTAACTTTTTTGGGGGGGATCCTACGAGGTAAGAACCGAGGGAAGTAAAATAGCCTTTTTTGAACAATGCGTTGTTGGGACCCGAGGGAAGTAAATTTAACTTTTTTGATCCTACGAGGAAAAAAAAAAAAAAAGAAGACGTGGGAACGAAAAATTGAAACTTTTTTGATACTACAGGGAAGAGCCGAGGGAAGTAGAATTCGAATTTAGCCTCTTATGAACATAGCAAGTGGGACCCGAGGGAAGTAAATTTAACTTTTTTGATCCTACGAGGAAGAACCGTGGGACGTAAATTGAACTTTTTTGATAATACAGGGAAGAACCGAGGGAAGTAAATTCGAAATATTTTTTGAACATGCGAAGTGGGGACCCGAGGGAAGTAAATTTAACTTTTTTGATCCTACGAGGAAGAACTGTGGGACGTAAATTGTAACTTTTTTTTGATACTACAGGGAAGAACCGAGGGAAGTAAATTCGAATTTTTTGCACATGCGAGTGGGACCCGATGGAAGTAAATTTAACGATTTTCGATCATACGAGGAAGAGCCGAGGGAAGTAACTTAGCCTTTTTTGAACATGCGTAGTGGGACCCGAGGGAAGTAAATTTTAACTTTTTTGATCCTACGAGGAAGAACCTTGGGACGTAAAAATTGAACTTTTTTGATACTACAGGGAAGAACCGAGGGAAGTAAATTCGAAATTTTTTGAACATGCGAGTGTGGACCCGATGGAAGTAAATTTAACATTTTTGATCCTATGAGGAAGAAGCCGGAGGGAAGTAAAATAGACCTTTTTTGAACATGCGTTTTTTTTTTTTGTGGGACCCGAGGGAAGTAATTTTAACTTTTTTGATCCTACGAGGAAGAACCGTGGGACGTAAATTGAACTTTTTTGATACTACAGGGAAGAACCGAGGGAAGTAAATTTAACTTTTTTGAACATGCGAGGAAGAACCGGGGGAAGTAAATTTAACATTTTTGATCCTACAGGGAAGAACCGAGGGAAGTAAATTTAACTTCTTTGATGCATACGAGGAAGAACTGTGGGACGTAAATTGAACTTTTTTGATACTACAGGGAAGAACCGAGGGAAGTAAATTGGAATTTTTTGAACATGCGAGTGGGACCCGAGGGAAGTAAATTTAACTTTTTTGATCCTACGAGGAAGAACAGTGGGACGTAAATTGAACTTTTTTGATACTACAGGGAAGAACCGAGGGAAGTAAATTCGAATTTTTTGAACATGCGTGTGGGACCCGAGGGAAGTAAATTTAACTTTTTTGATCCTACGAGGAAGAACCGTGGGACGTAAATTGAACTTTTTTGATACTACAGGGAAGAACCGAGGGAAGTAAATTCGAATGTTTGAACATGCGAGTGGGACCCAAGGGAAGTAAATTTAACTTTTTTGATCCTACGAGGAAGAACCGTCGGACGTAAATTGGACTTTTTTGATACTACAGGGAAGAATCGAGGGAAGTAAATTCAAATTTTTTTGAACATGCGAGTGGGACCCGTGGGAAGTAAATTTAACATTTTTGATCCTAGGAGGAAGAGCCGAGGGAAGTAAATTAGCCTTTTTTGAACATGCGAGTGGGACCCGAGGGAAGTAAATTTAACTTTTTTGATCCTACGAGGAAGAACCGTGGGACGTAAATTGAACTTTTTTGATACTACAGGGAAGAACCGAGGGAAGTAAATTCGAATTTTTTGAACATGCGAGTGGGACCCGAGGGAAGTAAATTTAACTTTTTTGATCCTACGAGGAAGAACTGTGGGACGTAAATTGAACTTTTTTGATACTACAGGGAAGAACCGAGGGAAGTAAATTCGAATTTTTTGAACATGCGAGTGGGACCCGATGGAAGTAAATTTAACATTTTTGATCCTACGAGGAAGAGCCGAGGAAAGTAAATTAGCCTTTTTTGAACATGCGTGTGGGACCCGAGGGAAGTAAATTTAACTTTTTTGATCCTACGAGGAAGAACCGTGGGACGTAAATTGAACTTTTTTGATACTACAGGGAAGAACCGAGGGAAGTAAATTCGAATTTTTTGAACATGCGAGTGGGACCCGAGGGAAGTAAATTTAACTTTTTTGATCCTACGAGGAAGAACCGAGGGAAGTAAATTAGCCTTTTTTGAACATGCGTGTGGGACCCGAGGGAAGTAAATTTAACTTTTTTGATCCTACGAGGAAGAACCGTGGGACGTAAATTGAACTTTTTTGATACTACAGGGAAGAACCGAGGGAAGTAAATTCGAATTTTTTGAACATGCGAGTGGGACCCGAGGGAAGTAAATTTAACTTTTTTGATCCTACGAGGAAGAACCGTGGGACGTAAATTGAACTTTTTTGATACTACAGGGAAGAACCGAGGGAAGTAAATTCGAATTTTTTGAACATGCGAGTGGGACCCGAGGGAAGTAAATTTAACTTTTTTGATCCTACGAGGAAGAGCCGAGGGAAGTAAATTAGCCTTTTTTGAACATGCGTGTGGGACCCGAGGGAAGTAAATTTAACTTTTTTGATCCTACGAGGAAGAACCGTGGGACGTAAATTGAACTTTTTTGATACTACAGGGAAGAACCGAGGGAAGTAAATTCGAATTTTTTGAACATGCGAGTGGGACCCGAGGGAAGTAAATTTAACTTTTTTGATCCTACGAGGAAGAACCGTGGGACGTAAATTGAACTTTTTTGATACTACAGGGAAGAACCGAGGGAAGTAAATTCGAATTTTTTGAACATGCGAGTGGGACACGAGGGAAGTAAATTTAACTTTTTTGATCCTACGAGGAAGAACCGTGGGACGTAAATTGAACTTTTTTGATACTACAGGGAAGAACCGAGGCAAGTAAATTCGAATTTTTTGAACATGCGAGTGGGACCCGAGGGAAGTAAATTTAACTTTTTTGATCCTACGAGGAAGAACCGTGGGACGTACATTGAACTTTTTTGATACTACAGGGAAGAACCGAGGGAAGTAAATTCGAATTTTTTGAACATGCGAGTGGGACCCGAGGGAAGTAAATTAAACTTTTTTGATCCTACGAGGAAGAACCGTGGGACGTAAATTAAACTTTTTTGATACTACAGGGAAGAACCGATGGAAGTAAATTCAAATTTTTTTGAACATGCGAGTGGGACCCGAGGGAAGTAAATTTAACTTTTTTGATCCTACGAGGAAGAACCGAGGGACGTAAATTGAACTTTTTTGATACTACAGGGAAGAGCCGAGGGAAGTAAATTAGCCTTTTTTGAACATGCGTGTGGGACCCGAGGGAAGTAAATTTAACTTTTTTGATCCTACGAGGAAGAACCGTGGGACGTAAATTTAACATTTTTGATCCTACGAGGAAGAGCCGAGGGAAGTAAATTAGCCTTTTTTGAACATGCGTGTGGGACCCGAGGGAAGTAAATTTAACTTTTTTGATCCTACGAGGAAGAACCGTGGGACGTACATTGAACTTTTTTGATACTACAGGGAAGAACCGAGGGAAGTAAATTCGAATTTTTTGAACATGCGAGTGGGACCCGAGGGAAGTAAATTTAACTTTTTTGATCCTACGAGGAAGAACTGTGGGACGTAAATTGAACTTTTTTGATACTACAGGGAAGAACCGAGGGAAGTAAATTCGAATTTTTTGAACATGCGAGTGGGACCCGAGGGAAGTAAATTTAACTTTTTTGATCCTACGAGGAAGAACCGTGGGACGTAAATTGAACTTTCTTGATACTACAGGGAAGAACCGAGGGAAGTAAATTCGAATTTTTTGAACATGCGAGTGGGACCCGATGGAAGTAAATTTAACATTTTTGATCCTACGAGGAAGAGCCGAGGGAAGTAAATTAGCCTTTTTTGAACATGCGTGTGGGACCCGAGGGAAGTAAATTTAACTTTTTTGATCCTACGAGGAAGAACCGTGGGACGTAAATTGAACTTTTTTGATACTACAGGGAAGAACCGAGGGAAGTAAATTCGAATTTTTTGAACATGCGAGTGGGACCCGAGGGAAGTAAATTTAACTTTTTTGATCCTACGAGGAAGAACTGTGGGACGTAAATTAAACTTTTTTGATACTACAGGGAAGAACCGAGGGAAGTAAATTCGAATTTTTTGAACATGCGAGTGGGACCCAAGTGAAGTAAATTTAACTTTTTTGATCCTACGAGGAAGAACCGTGGGACGTAAATTGAACTTTTTTGATACTACAGGGAAGAACCGAGGCAAGTAAATTCGAATTTTTTGAACATGCGAGTGTGACCCGAGGGAAGTAAATTTAACATTTTCGATCATACGAGGAAGAACCGAGGGAAGTAAATTAGCCTTTTTTGAACATGCGTGTGGGACCCGAGGGAAGTAAATTTAACTTTTTTGATCCTACGAGGAAGAATCGAGGGACGTAAATTCGAACTTTTTTGAACTACAGGGAAGAACCGAGGGAAGTAAATTTAACTCTTTTGATCCTACGAAGAAGAACTGTGGGACGTAAATTGAACTTTTTTGATACTACAGGGAAGAACCGAGGGAAGTAAATTCGAATTTTTTGAATGTGCGAGTGGGACCCGATGGAAGTAAATTTAACATTTTTGATCCTACGAGAAAGAGCCGAGGGAAGTAAATTAGCCTTTTTTGAACATGCGTGTGGGACCCCAGGGAAGTAAATTTAACTTTTTTGATCCTACGAGGAAGAACCGTGGGACGTAAATTGAACTTTTTTGATACTACAGGGAAGAACCGAGGGAAGTAAATTCGAATTTTTTGAACATGCGAGTGGGACCCGAGGGAAGTAAATTTAACTTTTTTGATCCTACGAGGAAGAACCGTGGGACGTAAATTGAACTTTTTTGATACTACAGGGAAGAACCGAGGGAAGTAAATTGGAATTTTTTGAACATGCGAGTGGGACCCGAGGGAAGTAAATTTAACTTTTTTGATCCTACGAGGAAGAACTGTGGGACGTAAATTAAACTTTTTTGATACTACAGGGAAGAACCGAGGCAAGTAAATTCGAATTTTTTGAACATGCGAGTGGGACCCGATGGAAGTAAATTTAACATTTTCGATCATACGAGGAAGAGCCGACGGAAGTAAATTAGCCTTTTTTGAACATGGGTGTGGGACCCGAGGGAAGTAAATTTAACTTTTTTGATCCTACGAGGAAGAACCGTGGGAAGAAAATTGAACTTTTTTGATACTACAGGGAAGAACCGAGGGAAGTAAATTCGACTTTTTTTGAACATGCAAGTGGGATCCAAGGGAAGTAAATTCATCTTTTTTGATCCTACGAGGAAGAACCGTGGGACGTAAATTGAACTTTTTTGATACTACAGGGAAGAATCGAGGGAAGTAAATTCGAATTTTTTGAACATGCGAGTGGGACCCGAGGGAAGTAAATTTAACTTTTTTGATCCTACGAGGAAGAACCATGGGACGTAAATTGAACTTTTTTGATACTACAGGGAAGAACCGAGGGAAGTAAATTCGAATTTTTTGAACATGCGAGTGGGACCCGATGGAAGTAAATTTAACATTTTCGATCATACGAGGAAGAGCCGAGGAAAGTAAATTAGCCTTTTTTGAACATGCGTGTGGGACCCCAGGGAAGTAAATTTAACTTTTTTGATCCTACGAGGAAGAGCCGAGGGAAGTAAATTAGCCTTTTTTGAACATGCGTGTGGGACCCCAGGGAAGTAAATTTAACTTTTTTGATCCTACGAGGAAGAACCGTGGGAAGAAAATTGAACTTTTTTGATACTACAGGGAAGAACCGAGGGAAGTAAATTGGAATTTTTTGAACATGCGAGTGGGACCCGAGGGAAGTAAATTTAACTTTTTTGATACTACAGGGAAGAATCGAGGGAAGTAAATTCGAATTTTTTGAACATGCGAGTGGGACCCGAGGGAAGTAAATTTAACTTTTTTGATCCTACGAGGAAGAACTGTGGGACGTAAATTGAACTTTTTTGATACTACAGGGAAGAACCGAGGGAAGTAAATTCGAATTTTTTGAACATGCGAGTGGGACCCGATGGAAGTAAATTTAACATTTTCGATCATACGAGGAAGAGCCGAGGAAAGTAAATTAGCCTTTTTTGAACATGCGTGTGGGACCCCAGGGAAGTAAATTTAACTTTTTGGATCCTACGAGGAAGAGCCGAGGGAAGTAAATTAGCCTTTTTTGAAGATGCGTGTGGGACCCCAGGGAAGTAAATTTAACTTTTTAATCCTACGAGGAAGAACCGTGGGAAGAAAATTGAACTTTTTTGATACTACAGGGAAGAACCGAGGGAAGTAAATTGGAATTTTTTGAACATGCGAGTGGGACCCGAGGGAAGTAAATTTAACTTTTTTGATCCTACGAGGAAGAACTGTGGGACGTAAATTAAACTTTTTTGATACTACAGGGAAGAACCGAGGCAAGTAAATTCGAATTTTTTGAACATGCGAGTGGGACCCAAGTGAAGTAAATTTAACTTTTTTGATCCTACGAGGAAGAACCAAGGGAGGTAAATTCGACTTTTTTTGAACATGCAAGTGGGATCCAAGGGAAGTAAATTTAACTTTTTTGATCCTACGAGGAAGAACTGTGGGACGTAAATTGAACTTTTTTGATACTACAGGGAAGAACCGAGGGAAGTAAATTCGAATTTTTTGAACATGCGAGTGGGACCCGATGGAAGTAAATTTAACATTTTCGATCATACGAGGAAGAGCCGAGGAAAGTAAATTAGCCTTTTTTGAACATGCGTGTGGGACCCCAGGGAAGTAAATTTAACTTTTTTGATCCTACGAGGAAGAACCATGGGACGTAAATTGAACTTTTTTGATACTACAGGGAAGAACCGAGGGAAGTAAATTCGAATTTTTTGAACATGCGAGTGGGACCCGAGGGAAGTAAATTTAACATTTTTGATCCTATGAGGAAGAGCCGAGGGAAGTAAATTAGCCTTTTTTGAACATGGTTGTGGGACCCGAGGGAAGTAAATTTAACTTTTTTGATCCTACGAGGAAGAACCATGGGACGTAAATTGAACTTTTTTGATAATACAGGGAAGAACCGAGGGAAGTAAATTCGAATTTTTTGAACATGCGAGTGGGACCCGAGGGAAGTAAATTTAACTTTTTTGATCCTACGAGGAAGAACTGTGGGACGTAAATTGAACTTTTTTGATACTACAGGGAAGAACCGAGGGAAGTAAATTCGAATTTTTTGAACATGCGAGTGGGACCCGAGGGAAGTAAATTTAACTTTTTTGATCCTACGAGGAAGAACCGTGGGACGTAAATTGAACTTTTTTGATACTACAGGGAAGAACCGAGGGAAGTAAATTCGAATTTTTTGAACATGCGAGTGGGACCCGAGGGAAGTAAATTTAACTTTTTTGATCCTACGAGGAAGAACCGTGGGACGTAAATTGAACTTTTTTGATACTACAGGGAAGAACCGAGGGAAGTAAATTCGAATTTTTTGAACATGCGAGTGGGACCCGATGGAAGTAAATTTAACATTTTTGATCCTACGAGGAAGAACCGAGGGAAGTAAATTAGCCTTTTTTGAACATGCGTGTGGGACCCGAGGGAAGTAAATTTAACTTTTTTGATCCTACGAGGAAGAACCATGGGACGTAAATTGAACTTTTTTGATACTACAGGGAAGAACCGAGGGAAGTAAATTCGAATTTTTTGAACATGCGAGTGGGACCCGAGGGAAGTAAATTTAACTTTTTTGATCCTACGAGGAAGAACCGTGGGACGTAAATTGAACTTTTTTGATACTACAGGGAAGAACCGAGGGAAGTAAATTCGAATTTTTTGAACATGCGAGTGGGACCCGAGGGAAGTAAATTTAACTTTTTTGATCCTACGAGGAAGAACTGTGGGACGTAAATTAAACTTTTTTGATACTACAGGGAAGAACCGAGGGAAGTAAATTCGAATTTTTTGAACATGCTAGTGGGACCCGAGGGAAGTAAATTTAACTTTTTTGATCCTACGAGGAAGAACCGTGGGACGTAAATTGAACTTTTTTGATACTACAGGGAAGAACCGAGGGAAGTAAATTCGAATTTTTTGAACATGCGAGTGGGACCCGATGGAAGTAAATTTAACATTTTTGATCCTACGAGGAAGAACCATGGGAGGTAAATTCGACTTTTTTTGAACATGCAAGTGGGACCCAAGGGAAGTAAATTCATCTTTTTTGATCCTACGAGGAAGAACCGTGGGACGTAAATTGAACTTTTTTGATACTACAGGGAAGAATCGAGGGAAGAAAATTCGAATTTTTTGAACATGCGAGTGGGACCCGAGGGAAGTAAATTTAACTTTTTTGATCCTACGAGGAAGAACCATGGGACGTAAATTGAACTTTTTTGATACTACAGGGAAGAACCGAGGGAAGTAAATTCGAATTTTTTGAACATGCGAGTGGGACCCGATGGAAGTAAATTTAACATTTTCGATCATACGAGGAAGAGCCGAGGAAAGTAAATTAGCCTTTTTTGAACATGCGTGTGGGACCCCAGGGAAGTAAATTTAACTTTTTTGATCCTACGAGGAAGAGCCGAGGGAAGTAAATTAGCCTTTTTTGAACATGCGTGTGGGACCCCAGGGAAGTAAATTTAACATTTTTGATCCTACGAGGAAGAACCATGGGAGGTAAATTCGACTTTTTTTGAACATGCAAGTGGGACCCAAGGGAAGTAAATTTAACTTTTTTGATACTACAGGGAAGAATCGAGGGAAGTAAATTCGAATTTTTTGAACATGCGAGTGGGACCCGAGGGAAGTAAATTTTACCTTTTTTGATCCTACGAGGAAGAACTGTGGGACGTAAATTGAACTTTTTTGATACTACAGGGAAGAACCGAGGGAAGTAAATTCGAATTTTTTGAACATGCGAGTGGGACCCGATGGAAGTAAATTTAACATTTTCGATCATACGAGGAAGAGCCGAGGAAAGTAAATTAGCCTTTTTTGAACATGCATGTGGGACCCCAGGGAAGTAAATTTAACTTTTTTGATCCTACGAGGAAGAGCCGAGGGAAGTAAATTAGCCTTTTTTGAACATGCGTGTGGGACCCCAGGGAAGTAAATTTAACTTTTTTGATCCTACGAGGAAGAACCGTGGGAAGAAAATTGAACTTTTTTGATACTACAGGGAAGAACCGAGGGAAGTAAATTGGAATTTTTTGAACATGCGAGTGGGACCCGAGGGAAGTAAATTTAACTTTTTTGATCCTACGAGGAAGAACTGTGGGACGTAAATTAAACTTTTTTGATACTACAAGGAAGAACCGAGGCAAGTAAATTCGAATTTTTTGAACATGCGAGTGGGACCCAAGTGAAGTAAATTTAACTTTTTTGATCCTACGAGGAAGAACCAAGGGAAGTAAATTAGCCTTTTTTGAACATGGTTGTGGGACCCGAGGGAAGTAAATTTAACTTTTTTGATCCTACGAGGAAGAACCGTGGGAAGAAAATTGAACTTTTTTGATACTACAGGGAAGAACCGAGGGAAGTAAATTCGAATTTTTTGAACATGCGAGTGGGACCCGATGGAAGTAAATTTAACATTTTCGATCATACGAGGAAGAGCCGAGGAAAGTAAATTAGCCTTTTTCGAACATGCGTGTGGGACCCCAGGGAAGTAAATTTAACTTTTTTGATCCTACGAGGAAGAACCATGGGACGTAAATTGAACTTTTTTGATACTACAGGGAAGAACCGAGGGAAGTAAATTCGAATTTTTTGAACATGCGAGTGGGACCCGAGGGAAGTAAATTTAACTTTTTTGATCCTACGAGGAAGAACCGTGGGAAGAAAATTGAACTTTTTTGATACTACAGGGAAGAACCGAGGGAAGTTAATTGGAATTTTTTGAACATGCGAGTGGGACCCGAGGGAAGTAAATTTAACTTTTTTGATCCTACGAGGAAGAACTGTGGGACGTAAATTAAACTTTTTTGATACTACAGGGAAGAACCGAGGGAAGTAAATTCGAATTTTTTGAACATGCTAGTGGGACCCAAGTGAAGTAAATTTAACTTTTTTGATCCTACGAGGAAGAACCGTGGGACGTAAATTGAACTTTTTTGATACTACAGGGAAGAACCGAGGCAAGTAAATTCGAATTTTTTGAACATGCGAGTGGGACCCGATGGAAGTAAATTTAACATTTTTGATCCTACGAGGAAGAACCATGGGACGTAAATTAGCCTTTTTTGAACATGCGTGTGGGACCCGAGGGAAGTAAATTTAACTTTTTTGATCCTACGAGGAAGAACCATGGGACGTAAATTGAACTTTTTTGATACTACAGGGAAGAACCGAGGGAAGTAAATTCGAATTTTTTGAACATGCGAGTGGGACCCGAGGGAAGTAAATTTAACATTTTTGATCCTATGAGGAAGAGCCGAGGGAAGTAAATTAGCCTTTTTTGAACATGGTTGTGGGACCCGAGGGAAGTAAATTTAACTTTTTTGATCCTACGAGGAAGAACCGTGGGAAGAAAATTGAACTTTTTTGATCCTACGAGGAAGAACTGTGGGACGTAAATTAAACTTTTTTGATACTACAGGGAAGAACCGAGGGAAGTAAATTCGAATTTTTTGAACATGCTAGTGGGACCCAAGTGAAGTAAATTTAACTTTTTTGATCCTACGAGGAAGAACCGTGGGACGTAAATTGAACTTTTTTGATACTACAGGGAAGAACCGAGGCAAGTAAATTCGAATTTTTTGAACATGCGAGTGGGACCCGATGGAAGTAAATTTAACATTTTTGATCCTACGAGGAAGAACCATGGGACGTAAATTAGCCTTTTTTGAACATGCGTGTGGGACCCGAGGGAAGTAAATTTAACTTTTTTGATCCTACGAGGAAGAATCGAGGGAAGTAAATTCGAATTTTTTGAACATGCGAGTGGGACCCGAGGGAAGTAAATTTTACCTTTTTTGATCCTACGAGGAAGAACTGTGGGACGTAAATTGAACTTTTTTGATACTACAGGGAAGAGCCGAGGGAAGTAAATTAGCCTTTTTTGAACATGCGTGTGGGACCCGAGGGAAGTAAATTTAACTTTTTTGATCCTACGAGGAAAAACTGTGGGACGTAAATTGAACTTTTTTGATACTACAGGGAAGAACCGAGGGAAGTAAATTCGAATTTTTTGAACATGCGAGTGGGACCCGATGGAAGTAAATTTAACATTTTTGATCCTACGAGGAAGAACCATGGGAGGTAAATTCGACTTTTTTTGAACATGCAAGTGGGACCCAAGGGAAGTAGATTTAACTTTTTTGATACTACAGGGAAGAATCGAGGGAAGTAAATTAGAATTTTTTGAACATGCGAGTGGGACCCGATGGAAGTAAATTTAACATTTTCGATCATACGAGGAAGAGCCGAGGAAAGTAAATTAGCCTTTTTTGAACATGCGTGTGGGACCCCAGGGAAGTAAATTTAACTTTTTGGATCCTACGAGGAAGAGCCGAGGAAAGTAAATTAGCCTTTTTTGAAGATGCGTGTGGGACCCCAGGGAAGTAAATTTAACTTTTTTGATCCTACGAGGAAGAGCCGAGGGAAGTAAATTAGCCTTTTTTGAACATGCGTGTGGGACCCCAGGGACGTAAATTAAACTTTTTTGATACTACAGGGAAGAACCGAGGCAAGTAAATTCGAATTTTTTGAACATGCGAGTGGGACCCGATGGAAGTAAATTTAACATTTTCGATCATACGAGGAAGAGCCGAGGAAAGTAAATTAGCCTTTTTTGAACATGCGTGTGGGACCCCAGGGAAGTAAATTTAACTTTTTTGATCCTACGAGGAAGAACCATGGGACGTAAATTGAACTTTTTTGATACTACAGGGAAGAACCGAGGGAAGTAAATTCGAATTTTTTGAACATGCGAGTGGGACCCGAGGGAAGTAAATTTAACATTTTTGATCCTATGAGGAAGAGCCGAGGGAAGTAAATTAGCCTTTTTTGAACATGGTTGTGGGACCCGAGGGAAGTAAATTTAACTTTTTTGATCCTACGAGGAAGAACCGTGGGAAGAAAATTGAACTTTTTTGATACTACAGGGAAGAACCGAGGGAAGTTAATTGGAATTTTTTGAACATGCGAGTGGGACCCGAGGGAAGTAAATTTAACTTTTTTGATCCTACGAGGAAGAACTGTGGGACGTAAATTAAACTTTTTTGATACTACAGGGAAGAACCGAGGGAAGTAAATTCGAATTTTTTGAACATGCTAGTGGGACCCAAGTGAAGTAAATTTAACTTTTTTGATCCTACGAGGAAGAACCGTGGGACGTAAATTGAACTTTTTTGATACTACAGGGAAGAACCGAGGCAAGTAAATTCGAATTTTTTGAACATGCGAGTGGGACCCGATGGAAGTAAATTTAACATTTTTGATCCTACGAGGAAGAACCATGGGACGTAAATTAGCCTTTTTTGAACATGCGTGTGGGACCCGAGGGAAGTAAATTTAACTTTTTTGATCCTACGAGGAAGAATCGAGGGAAGTAAATTCGAATTTTTTGAACATGCGAGTGGGACCCGAGGGAAGTAAATTTTACCTTTTTTGATCCTGTGCGGAAGAACTGTGGGACGTAAATTGAACTTTTTTGATACTACAGGGAAGAACCGAGGGAAGTAAATTCGAATTTTTTGAACATGCGAGTGGGACCCGATGGAAGTAAATTTAACATTTTCGATCATACGAGGAAGAGCCGAGGAAAGTAAATTAGCCTTTTTTGAACATGCGTGTGGGACCCCAGGGAAGTAAATTTAACTTTTTTGATCCTACGAGGAAGAGCCGAGGGAAGTAAATTAGCCTTTTTTGAACATGCGTGTGGGACCCCAGGGAAGTAAATTTAACTTTTTTGATCCTACGAGGAAGAACCGTGGGAAGAAAATTGAACTTTTTTGATACTACAGGGAAGAACCGAGGGAAGTAAATTGGAATTTTTTGAACATGCGAGTGGGACCCGAGGGAAGTAAATTTAACTTTTTTGATCCTACGAGGAAGAACTGTGGGACGTAAATTAAACTTTTTTGAACATGCGTGTGGGACCCGAGGGAAGTAAATTTAACTTTTTTGATCCTACGAGGAAGAACCATGGGACGTAAATTGAACTTTTTTGATACTACAGGGAAGAACCGAGGGAAGTAAATTCGAATTTTTTGAACATGCGAGTGGGACCCGATGGAAGTAAATTTAACATTTTTGATCCTACGAGGAAGAACCATGGGAGGTAAATTCGACTTTTTTTGAACATGCAAGTGGGACCCAAGGGAAGTAAATTCATCTTTTTTGATCCTACGAGGAAGAACCGTGGGACGTAAATTGAACTTTTTTGATACTACAGGGAAGAATCGAGGGAAGAAAATTCGAATTTTTTGAACATGCGTGTGGGACCCCAGGGAAGTAAATTTAACTTTTTTGATCCTACGAGGAAGAGCCGAGGGAAGTAAATTAGCCTTTTTTGAACATGCGTGTGGGACCCCAGGGAAGTAAATTTAACATTTTTGATCCTACGAGGAAGAACCATGGGAGGTAAATTCGACTTTTTTTGAACATGCAAGTGGGACCCAAGGGAAGTAAATTTAACTTTTTTGATACTACAGGGAAGAATCGAGGGAAGTAAATTCGAATTTTTTGAACATGCGAGTGGGACCCGAGGGAAGTAAATTTTACCTTTTTTGATCCTACGAGGAAGAACTGTGGGACGTAAATTGAACTTTTTTGATACTACAGGGAAGAACCGAGGGAAGTAAATTCGAATTTTTTGAACATGCGAGTGGGACCCGATGGAAGTAAATTTAACATTTTCGATCATACGAGGAAGAGCCGAGGAAAGTAAATTAGCCTTTTTTGAACATGCGTGTGGGACCCCAGGGAAGTAAATTTAACTTTTTTGATCCTACGAGGAAGAACCATGGGACGTAAATTGAACTTTTTTGATACTACAGGGAAGAACCGAGGGAAGTAAATTCGAATTTTTTGAACATGCGAGTGGGACCCGAGGGAAGTAAATTTAACATTTTTGATCCTATGAGGAAGAGCCGAGGGAAGTAAATTAGCCTTTTTTGAACATGGTTGTGGGACCCGAGGGAAGTAAATTTAACTTTTTTGATCCTACGAGGAAGAACCGTGGGAAGAAAATTGAACTTTTTTGATACTACAGGGAAGAACCGAGGGAAGTTAATTGGAATTTTTTGAACATGCGAGTGGGACCCGAGGGAAGTAAATTTAACTTTTTTGATCCTACGAGGAAGAACTGTGGGACGTAAATTAAACTTTTTTGATACTACAGGGAAGAACCGAGGGACGTAAATTCGAATTTTTTGAACATGCTAGTGGGACCCAAGTGAAGTAAATTTAACTTTTTTGATCCTACGAGGAAGAACCGTGGGACGTAAATTGAACTTTTTTGATACTACAGGGAAGAACCGAGGCAAGTAAATTCGAATTTTTTGAACATGCGAGTGGGACCCGATGGAAGTAAATTTAACATTTTTGATCCTACGAGGAAGAACCATGGGACGTAAATTAGCCTTTTTTGAACATGCGTGTGGGACCCGAGGGAAGTAAATTTAACTTTTTTGATCCTACGAGGAAGAATCGAGGGAAGTAAATTCGAATTTTTTGAACATGCGAGTGGGACCCGAGGGAAGTAAATTTTACCTTTTTTGATCCTACGAGGAAGAACTGTGGGACGTAAATTGAACTTTTTTGATACTACAGGGAAGAACCGAGGGAAGTAAATTCGAATTTTTTGAACATGCGAGTGGGACCCGATGGAAGTAAATTTAACATTTTCGATCATACGAGGAAGAGCCGAGGAAAGTAAATTAGCCTTTTTTGAACATGCGTGTGGGACCCCAGGGAAGTAAATTTAACTTTTTTGATCCTACGAGGAAGAGCCGAGGGAAGTAAATTAGCCTTTTTTGAACATGCGCGTGGGACCCCAGGGAAGTAAATTTAACTTTTTTGATCCTACGAGGAAGAGCCGAGGGAAGTAAATTAGCCTTTTTTGAACATGCGAGTGGGACCCGAGGGAAGTAAATTTACCTTTTTTGATCCTACGAGGAAGAACTGTGGGACGTAAATTAAACTTTTTTGAACATGCGTGTGGGACCCGAGGGAAGTAAATTTAACTTTTTTGATCCTACGAGGAAGAACCATGGGACGTAAATTGAACTTTTTTGATACTACAGGGAAGAACCGAGGGAAGTAAATTCGAATTTTTTGAACATGCGAGTGGGACCCGATGGAAGTAAATTTAACATTTTTGATCCTACGAGGAAGAACCATGGGAGGTAAATTCGACTTTTTTTGAACATGCAAGTGGGACCCAAGGGAAGTAAATTCATCTTTTTTGATCCTACGAGGAAGAACCGTGGGACGTAAATTGAACTTTTTTGATACTACAGGGAAGAATCGAGGGAAGAAAATTCGAATTTTTTGAACATGCGAGTGGGACCCGAGGGAAGTAAATTTAACTTTTTTGATCCTACGAGGAAGAGCCGAGGGAAGTAAATTAGCCTTTTTTGAACATGCGTGTGGGACCCGAGGGAAGTAAATTTAACATTTTTGATCCTACGAGGAAGAACCATGGGAGGTAAATCCGACTTTTTTTGAACATGCAAGTGGGACCCAAGGGAAGTAGATTTAACTTTTTTGATACTACAGGGAAGAATCGAGGGAAGTAAATTAGAATTTTTTGAACATGCGAGTGGGACCTGAGGGAAGTAAATTTAACTTTTTTGATCCTACGAGGAAGAACTGTGGGACGTAAATTGAACTTTTTTGATACTACAGGGAAGAACCGAGGGAAGTAAATTCGAATTTTTTGAACATGCGAGTGGGACCCGATGGAAGTAAATTTAACATTTTCGATCATACGAGGAAGAGCCGAGGAAAGTAAATTAGCCTTTTTTGAACATGCGTGTGGGACCCGCGGGAAGTAAATTTAACTTTTTTGATCTTACGAGGAAGAACTGTGGGACGTAAATTGAACTTTTTTGATACTACAGGGAAGAACCGAGGGAAGTAAATTCGAATTTTTTGAACATGCGCATGTTCAAAAAAAGTCGAATTTATCTCCCTTGGTTCTTCCTCGTAGGATCAAAAATGTTAAATTTACTTCCATCGGGTCCCACTCGCATGTTCAAAAAATTCGAATTTATCTCCCTTGGTTCTTCCTCGTAGGATCAAAAATGTTAAATTTACTTCCATCGGGTCCCACTCGCATGTTCAAGAAATTCGAATTTACTTCCCTCGGTTCTTCCCTGTAGTATCAAAAAAGTTCAATTTACGTCCCATGGTTCTTCCTCGTAGGATCAAAAAAGTTAAATTTACTTCCCTCGGGTCCCACACGCATGTTCAAAAAAGGCTAATTTACTTCCCTCGGCTCTTCCTCGTAGGATCAAAAATGTTAAATTTACTTCCATCGGGTCCCACTCGCATGTTCAAAAAATTCGAATTTACTTCCCTCGGTTCTTCCCTGTAGTATCAAAAAAGTTCAATTTTCTTCCCACGGTTCTTCCTCGTAGGATCAAAAAAGTTAAATTTACTTCCCTCGGGTCCCACACGCATGTTCAAAAAAGGCTATTTTACTTCCCTCGGCTCTTCCTCGTAGGATCAAAAATGTTAAATTTACTTCCATCGGGTCCCACTCGCATGTTCAAAAAATTCGAATTTACTTCCCTCGGTTCTTCCCTGTAGTATCAAAAAAGCTATTGTAGTATCAAAAAAGTTCAATTTACGTCCCACGGTTCTTCCTCGTCGTACGTCGGCGTGTGTGGATCGAGAACACGCTTGAGATGGCGTTTCATGGAGCCAACTCCAGCCTCCCACAGCCCACCGATGTGGGGTGCAGCAGGTGGAATAAAGCTCCACTTGACACCGTCCTCTGCGACTGCGTGAAGCTCATCCGATTCTATCGCGGCAAGATAAGCAGCGCGCATCTCCTTGTCGGCGCCCACAAAATTCTTCGCATTATCGCTATATACCATGCGTGGTAGGCCGCGACGCGAGCAGAACCGCTGGAACGCAGCGAGGAAGGCTGGAGTCGAATAATCCGAGACGACTTCCAGATGTACTACTCGTGACGCCATACATATAAAAAGCGCAACGAACGCTGTTTGTGAGCGATTACCTCGACCGCCCGCCAAGCGCAACTTGTAAGGGCCTGCGTAATCGACGCCGCATTCGCTGAAAGCGCGAGTAGGACGAGTAACACGAACCGGCGGCAATGAGCCCATCAGTTGGGTTGGAGCCTCAGCACGTTGACGGGCACAAGACACGCAGTGTTCGATGACAGATCGAACTGTCTTTCTGGCTTGCAACGCCCACACTTGTTGACGCAGAGTGCTCAACGTGAGCGTGATGCCGCCATGTAAACAACGGGCATGTGCTTGGCTTGACAACAAGCGGGAGATATGACCCGAGGGAAGTATCACGGGATGTTTGACTGAGAACGCGAGTGTCGTACGATCCAAACGACCTCCTACGCGGAGTACGCCACTTGCGTCCAAGAACGGATGGAGCCGTCTTAACGGGCTACGTTTTGGAAGTTGCTGTTTCAGCTGTAAATGGCGTGATCCATCAGGATCTGGATCATTTTGATTCAGCATGTGTATCTCGAGTGGAAATGCCTTTGCCTGAAGCAGGGAATAGATACGGACCGCCACGAGTGATAATACACTCGCACACGGTAATGCTCGCTCTTGTAAATCTATTGAGGCTTTCCAATTCGGCGAAAGATACAGCACGCGCGAGAGAGCTCGACAAAGACGGGGCCATGAGGAAAATCTAAGAAAGATTTCATCCGTATGATCCGGTTCGATTGAAGCATGGTGGATAATGACCTTTCGCTCTAAGACAGCGTAGTCATGCACCATACTAAGAGTGAGAGTTGGCCACTTAGATGGCTCGGAGCTGAGCCACGAGGGTCCATGCCACCATAAAGCACGATCTGCCATCTCATCGGGCGCAATGCCGCGAGAAGCTAAATCCGCCGGGTTGTCGGTACCTGGAACGTAGCGCCAGGATACGTCAGGCAAGTTTGTGTGAATCTCAGCTACCCGGTTTGCCACAAACGTCTTCCACTGTGAAGTTTGAGCACGTACCCAATCCAGCACAATGGTGGCATCTGTCCAAGGTTGAACAGGGCAGCTCGAGAATTCAGGCACTTTTAGCTCTTGGGCCAGGAGCCGTGCCAGAAGCACAGTACCAGACAACTCGAGGCGAGGAATAGATAGTTGCTTGAGAGGAGCAACTCTCGTTTTGGACGTCAGAAGGGACGTAGTACAGTAGCCGAGAGTATCAGCACATCGTACATATACGACGGCTGCGTATGCTTTTGACGAGGCGTCAGAAAAGCCGTGAAGTTCCACGTTGACTGAGGGGGTGGTATCTAGCCAGCGTGGAATGAGTATTTGCGTGAGGCTGGGCAGAGCATCGTAGAATTGCTGCCATGTGGTAGCAATCTCCTCAGGTAACGGCGCTTCCCACTCTAATTGGCACAACCACAACCGTTGCATGAATGCCTTGGCGACAACAACTACTGGCGCGATCCACCCAAGAGGGTCGAATATTCTAGCAATCTGGGAGAGCACGATTCGTTTGCTGATAGTGGAGAGAGTCGATTGACTAGAGACGAAGGTGTAGGAGTCAGTAGCCGGCTGCCATGAAATGCCGAGTATCTTGACGCTGTCGTCCGTTTGCAGTGCCTTGTCACACGCAACCCCGACATTTGCATCATCGATATCGGCAAGTAAGGGAGCCGCGTTACTCACCCATTTTCGCAAGGAAAAGTGTCCCTTCTGTAACAGGGATATGAGCTCGTCTCGAATGTGTTTGGCTCCTTCGAGGGTGTCAGCGCCAAACAGGGCGTCATCAACGAAGAGACTATTTAACAAAGCGATTTTTCCGGCAGGAAATATATCGCCCTCATCCTGAGCGAGCTAGCGTAAAACGCGAAGTGCGAGAAAAGGCGCGCTGGCGGTCCCATACGTCACAGTAAGCAACTGATATAGAATAACCGCGTTGTGAGGCGACTGTCGCCATAAAATTCTTTGACAATCTATATCTCGCTCGTCTACTTTGATCTGCCGGTACATTTTCTCCACGTCAGCAGCGTACACGAAGCGGTGAGTACGCCACTGCATGTGTAGTTGCGGCAGATCGGATTGGAGTTTAGGCCCGATAAACTGGAGATCATTAAGCGATACTCCACGCGGCGATTGGGACGAAGCATTAAAAACCACGCGAGTTTTTGTCGTGGAGCTACTGCTTTTGATCACTGGATGGTGTGGGAGATACACCACTGGATCAGACTGAGCGTGCGGAGGTGCAACGCGCATATGCCCGAGTTCTTCATACTCGGTCATGAATTTAACGTAAGCGTCTCGTTCATTCGGACGCGACGAGAGGCGTCGCTCGATTGACTGGAGACACTTTAAAGAGCGATGATAAGTGTCGCGAAGATCATCGGATGGGTACTGTCGAAACGGAATACGAACCACGTATCGTGCGGAGTCTGAGGTTCTGTTACACGTGCCTGCGTATGGAGAAGAGAGTGATGTCGACCACCACACTCCGAACATTTTCGTTCGCTTTTACACGTCCCGACCTTGTGGAGAGGTGACAGGCAATTGTAACAGGACCCTCTTTCGTTAACTACGTCCCATCGCTGTGGGACTGAAAGTCCATTGAATTTTGGGCATCTAAACAAGTGATGCAATTCAGTGCATGCGATGCACTTTAGTTGAGGTTTAGTGCTATTAGCGTGATGCGCCTGAACACAGGAAGCGGAAATTGCCGTAGTGCGAGGCTGGGGCCTGGTTGGTCGAGTTGTAGCTCGAGGGGCTCTGTTACATGCCGAAGAGGCTTCAAGAGCTCGTATGCGTGATTTTAAAAAATTATTAAATTGTTCGAGCGTCGCGAAATCGTCACCCTCTAACGACAACTCCCACGCTTCTCGAGTTCCACGATCGAAATATTGAGAAAGAACATATATTACAATATCATCGGACACAGGTCGTCCTAATTTCTGAAGAGCGTCAACCGATTCCGTTGCCGTATCAACTAATGTCTGAAGGTCTGTGGCAGATCCTTCGCGAACAACCGACTTAAGAGATAATAATTTCGCGAGTTGGATATTCAATAAACGACGCTTATTTTCGTAACGTTCCACGAGTAATTTCCAAGCGACCTCATAATTTTCCGCGGTAACCGCAATATTTGCTAACAAAGAGGCTGCATGGCCTTCCAAGCAGGACTTTAGGTAATAAAGTCGCTGAAATGCATCGAACGATTGGTCGTTTATTATGAGGGCTTGAAAATGATCGCGGAACGCGACCCAATCTACAAAGTTTCCCGAAAATCGCGGCAACTTGAGGTTCGGTACTTGCGTGCGACGTTGACAGGTGTCGGCGTTGACAGGTAGTGGCGCAGTTGCAGTTGGCGTTGGCGGAGCAGGGTCCGTAAGTCGGATGACCGTAGACAATCCGGAAATGGCATCCAAATAAATGCTTTCTTCCGTGGCATAAAAGTCCTCCGAAACATATGATGTCCCGGCACACGCCGACAGGTCGAAAAATGGAACCATGTCCTCATGTCGATCGTTTAATCGACTCCATTTCGACTCGACGAGCTTGAGACTGGCGACTGCCCTACTATGTGGCAAATCAGCATTTTGAAGCGAGTCGACTGCTCGCTTAATAGATTTAAGATCTTCATTTTGAAGAGCCATCATTTTAATGAACTCATGGTAGGCCTCGGTATCATCGTCCGACTCTCCAGAGTTTCTGGTTTTTGGAGGCATTGTGTAAGTGCAATTAGCATCCGTCGAACTCGCACTTGAAATCGATCGATTTCATCGATTTGTTTAGCGCGCGAAACTCCGTGCTCGATCTCGGTACTGTCGTCGCACGGGGAGACTCGAGACTGCAATTTTCGTGGCACTTAGAGCGGGGCGCTCGAGAGGGGCGCACAAGCAGGGCGCGCTGCCGGAGATTGATGACTCCGATCGTGGTCGAGGAGGCCGATGCGCGGCTGATAAGGAGAGCGATCGGTGCTTCTCCCTTTCTGCTGACGTCACTGTGTGTGACGTAGCGTCGCGTGTGAGTGTAGCACTTGCAATCGTATGGAATCGCGTGATTCCAAGCGGGCCGAAAGAGGCCGAACTCATATAGGAGTTCACTAGAGCGACTAGAGCCGCTGTTTCGAAATCCGAAAACGGCCGAAAATTGACGGAACCGTCCGAATCGCAAAATGGCGAAAATCAAGCGGAAATCGCGCACTAGCCGCGTGAGAATATTTGAATTAAAGTTAAATTTATGCGAATGAACTCACGAAATACGACAGTCTTCACAGAACGACTGTTTAATTGTCTTTAAATGTCCTTTTTTAGCGTCCAAGTATCCGTAAGTGTCCACTCGCGAAGTGCACTACACTTTGAAAAATCCAGAAGATCCTGGCAGGATCGCCAAATGTTCGTCTATGGGCAGCATCCGCAATAATATTGGGTGCATGCAGCTCGACTGCGGGTCCAGGATCGCTTCATTAAATGCACACACGAATGGTTGATCTCTAACTCACTTTAATGGTCGCTTAAAATTACAAAAAAGAGATGCGAGCGGTTAAACGCGGTGCGGTGCACGACTTAGGAAAATGCCGAAAATGCACAAAAACGAAATCCGAAAACTATTTGCGGGTGCGCAAAAACACGTGTGCCCTGTTGCGTGAGAACTGACCCGGAAGTCTTTTCGGACCTTTTCAGGAAACTCAAAATCAGCGCACCACCGATGGCCGTGATAAGAAGTAAACTCCTGGAAAAGGTCCGCGAAGTTCAAATTTCCAAATTTGCGTCGATAACCGCGCGATTAATGAAGCACTCAGAGGTGCTAGCGCTTACTCTTAGATGGCGCGAGACGTACCTTTTGCGGAACGAATATCTCGAAGCCGATACTATGGTATAACGGCGAACAACTGGGATTAATTCTATCGTTCTAGAAAAGGGCCCACTTGATAAAGAACGGTCCCATATATTATGTATTATATCATATAATTTTATACCAGTGATCGCTTTGGCAATGTTGGTATTTTGAATTTTTTCTTTTCCTTTTTGACCAGTTCAGGTATATTTTGTTGCGACGTCGCATCCAATGACGGTTACCATAATGCTTCGTATGGCTTTGGTAATGTTCTCCCCGCCGATGGATAATATTTTACTAATCTGCAAATCAGATAAATGTTTTATAAATATGGGATATATGCTTTATTTACTACAAATGCATTAAATCAACGTTTTCCAATTTGTTTAGAGTTGAATGAAATTGATCATTGACAACAACAATTTAATAAATCAACATAATCAAAAGGAATGGTTCCAAATAATGAGTGAAAGGCGAATAATGATGAACATGAGCGATATGCAAATTTTTCGACAGTTTGAATGAATTATTTCATTTTTTTGTTCAATATTTTTATGTTCAACAATTGATAAATTTGACTGAAACATTTTATTAAATGAAGCAAGTAAATTGAATTTTCTAAATGAAATATTTCAATTAACCATTAAAAGATTGATTTTTAATTATTTCTAATATCGTTAATGTCTCGCTTGACGCAAGGCTAGTTTTCTTTCATTTGCATAATAAAACTATATTGCATGAATTTCCACGCGAAGTGACAAACAGTGGCAATCAGTCACTATACAAAATGTATACTTACAAACTGACGTTTGATGTCTGCGGCGAAAAGACTTTGGTCGAAGTTTTTAACCTCATTTACATCGGATAACGGCAAATTTGGTAAAATTCTCGGTCCTGGATTTTGCCAATACTGAATTAGTATATTCAATTTGCGATTCATATCGGTTAGTTTGGAGAAAATTTTCTTGCGACATGTAGCTACGTAAAAAGTGACATAGTTAATATATTAATATTGTAAAAATGAGGTGTATATTAATTATAAAGTTCAAAAGTAATTTCAATAACGTCTTACCACAGCACGATGTATGTGGTCCCTCGCAGCTGTCTGATAGGTTCGATAAATAATTATTAGGAAGTAGAACGTTGCTAACAATCAATGGCCGTGAGTTTGATGTTTCTATATGGTGAAATAAACAGTAGTTATTAATGCATCCCATCAAAAAATGTTGCAAACGTGGAGAGTGATGCAGGAATGCTTTTGCTCGAGTATGAGTGTGTGTGTGTGTGTGTGTGTGTGTGCGTGCGTGCGTGTGCGTGTGCGTGTGCGTGTGAGCCGTTAAATATAATCATTTTTTATTATTTGTATTTATTTACTTATATTCATTTATTATAAATTTCGCAATGAGGGAGACAAAAACGGGATGAAAATAATGTGACTAAAATAGTGTAAACTGTGTAACAATTAACACAATACCTTTTTGGTTAATTTCGTTTTCTTCCGAAGACAGCAGGTTGTGTACTTCATGCTCTTTGTTTTGAATCTTATTAGGTGGATGCTTCATTAAAACATTTTCTGAAATAAGGAAAAACCATCTATTCCAGGACATTCTTGGTCAATTGCTGACAAATTTCTTTGATATTTTTTAGGAGATTATATGTATTGTTTATATGAATTAGCCTTATAGAGCCTCGAGCGCCGGGGGGAGAAACACAAAATGAGAAAAACTTTGCACCAAGTTGTAGGCTTTAATAGTGAATCAACCTGTAATTTTTTTATATGAATATTTCTTATTACTATAGCTATACCAGATGAATGCGTTTACAGTGATTCTGGAGTCGGAAAATATTAGAAATTAAATATTGAAATTTTTCATCCTACTTCAAGGTAGGGTATGTGTTATTTCACGTAAGCATTGGGCGCATTTTTTTATTTTAAAATGAATATTTCTTATTACTATAGCTATACCAGATGAATGCGTTTACAGTGATTCTGGAGTCGGAAAATATTAGAAATTAAATATTGAAATTTTTCATCCTACTTCAAGGTAGGGTATGTGTTATTTCACGTAAGCATTGGGCGCATTTTTTTATTTTAAAATGAATATTTCTTATTGCTATAGCTATACCAGATGAATGCGTTTACAGTGATTCTGGAGTCGGAAAATATTAGAAATTAAATATTGAAATTTTTCATCCTACTTCAAGGTAGGGTATGTGTTATTTCACGTAAACATTGGGCGCATTTTTTTATTTCAAAATATTTCTCCACCTTCCATGTTTGATTATTTGATTTCACTGGAATTATCGTAGATGGTTATTTCTACTTCATTTTTCTGCATTGCATAAAGGTTTGTGACGAAATTACAATGGGCTTGGTGCTTGCGAGAAATGACAACACGTTTCCTGCAAATGTACAAAGAATGTACATTTCAATACTTAATTTCTAATATATCCCGACGACAGAATCATTCCATACTCATTCATGCAGTAACCCTGTCACGCAAGGTGACTATAAGATAAAAAAAGTTGGTGCTGATCCCGCCATATTGGAAGCGATTTTCGTGAGAGGGAAAGCCGGATGTAATTATGCACTTTAATTGTCGTCTATATCCTTTGCAGGTACTTTATTGTGTACTTGGCGTACAGAAACTCCGCGAATTGAAATGCGGATTCTTTTTTTTTCTGAATAGCTTGGTTTCGCTCGTCGCGTACAGAGTCGGACCGCGTCTGATTCGAGCGCTAGTGAAAACGTGACTGACTCGAGTCGAGTGGGCGCATTAACGGAAGGCGCCGATTCGTTGAGCACGTGACCGAATACAGTGTTTTGCGCGGCGTATAAATAAAATACATGGCACTAATTCCGTCGGTAACTGAGGAATCTACCTCTGACGGTAACATACCGCCCGCCTCGTATTGATAGTCGATACGAAATAAGTGCCGATTGTACATGATTAACAGTATTGAAAACGCTTATACACTATACTTAATAATCTAGGTTTCTCTTATAAGCTAAAGGGCGTCCGCCCGCCATGAGAGAATCGCAGAATAGATTACGGTGTACTATCTAATGGAAGCTTACATAGTTGCGTAATCGGACGTTTGAATGAAGTCGTAGATGTTCGTACAGATACTACACGTACCCGACCGTCTGGTCCACGATATACTTCAGAGATGCGACCCAGACTCCACTTTGACGGGGGGAGCAATGCATTTTTTAAGAGAACCATATCGTTTACCTTAAGATCTAATGTAGCTGTCCGCCACTTTTTACGCTGTTGCAGTGAATTCAGATAATCCTGGGACCATAACCGCCAGAAGCTCTCGAGCATCTGTCGCGTGCGAAGCCAACGCGACCTATGACTTTCTGTTAAATCGAGTACTGAGGGTTCAGGGATATTGATTAAGGGAGCCCCGATAAGGAAATGACCAGGTGTGAGTGATCGTAAGTCTGATGGATCATCGGTTAAAGCCATTAGGGGTCTAGAATTCAGACATGCTTCAATTTCACACAAGAGCGTGGTAAATTCCTCTACCGAAAGGGTATGGGAACCCACAACGCGTCGAAAGTGGTGTTTGAAACTCTTCACCCCTGCCTCCCAGATACCACCATGATGTGGACCGTAAGGAGGAATGAAGTGCCACTGAGTTCCATCAGCAGCTAGGCTTATGGTGAGTTCCGAATCTTTCATTATCGCACGAAACGCGTGGGTCAGTTCCCTATCGGCACCCTGGAACGGAGTACCGTTGTCACTGTAAAGATCCGAAGGCGCTCCTCTACGTGCTGCAAAACGTTTGAAAGACGCCAGCAATTTTGCACTCGAGTAATCTCCCACTAGTTCGAGATGGATCGCTCGCGTGGACAGACAGACGAATACCGCAACGTACATTTTGTACGTTTTTTGTCCTCGACCTGTAATTGCGGTGACCGAGTAGGGACCCGCGTAGTCGACCCCTGCATGCAAAAATGGACGGGACTGAGTCACTCTAATTTTCGGTAAATCACTCATGATTTGAGTAGACGTATTTGCCCGTGCTCGTACGCATTGAACGCAACGATGTATACGAGCTTTAACGAGATTACGAGCGCCCACTATCCAAAATTGCTGTCGTATGATTCGCAAGGTGACCTGCGGACCTCCATGAAGACAGACTAGATGGACATGAGCAACTATAAGCTCACTTACTCTATCGTTGGGTAAAATAATGGGAAATTTCTCACTGAATTGTAAGGCCGCATTACGTAAACGTCCTCCCACGCGTAAGAGTCCAGACTCGTCGAGAAACGGAGTAAGACTGGCGATACGACTGCGCGAAGCAATCGGTTTTCCTTGAGCCAACGCTGCTATTTCTTGTTCGAAAATCAATCGTTGGCTTTCCTTTAACCAAAATGTCTTGGCATTACCGATTTCGGCTACGGTGAGACTGAGATTTTTGTCTCGTTTGGGAGAGAGCTCACGACATGAATTTACAAAACGTAAGATATACGCAGTTACTCTTAAAAGTCTCGGCCACGATGAGAATTTCGCTGGCAGTTCCCAGCCACCCTCGTCCAGTTGCGCAACATTGATCTACTTTGTCGAGGATCTGCTTTCGGGGACTGAAAACGGATCGAAATTGACCGGATTGGACGGCCAATGGTCCGAGTCTTCGAGAAGCCATTCAGGTCCATTCCACCATAACGAATGTTCAAGTAAATCGGATGTGGACATTCCGCGCGATGCGCAATCAGCAGGGTTGCTCTCCGAAGGTACATAGCGCCACACTGCTTTCGGCAATCGAGTCTGTATATCGGATACCCGATTTGCGACGAACGTTTTCCACAAAGATGGGTGCTGGCTGATCCAATGTAGCACAACTGTAGAATCTGACCAACAATATGTGGTAACATTTTCCACATTTAGACACATTTGAGACAGTGCTGTTTCGAGTGTCTTTGTAAGGAGGAACGCTGCACTCAGTTCTAATTTTGGGATGCTCAAAGTCTTGAGTGGAGCGACCTTAGTCTTACTTAAGAGCAAAGATATCCGCGATTTTCCTCTCGGCTGAATCACGCGCAGATAAATTACCGATGAATAGGCTCTATTGGAGGCATCTGCAAATCCGTGGATCTCACAAGTCACGGTCTTGCTGAATTGCCCTGTCCAGCGCGGAATGGCGATTCGCGAAAGAGCTGCGAGTTCATTGCAATAGAGTATCCATCGCGGCAATAAATCCACAGGGAGGGGATCGTCCCAATCGCCCTTTCTTAGCCAAAGTTCTTGCATTAGAATCTTTGCCTGCACGACGACTGGTGATACCCAACCGAGAGGGTCGAACAAGCGAGCGATGTGCGAGAGAACTTGGCGTTTAGTGACAGAACTGAGTTCAGGGGGAGTGACCTTGAATCGAAAGGTATCAGAGGCGGGATGCCAGTAAATACCGAGAACCTTGACACTCTCGTTTTCATCAAGAGGATGTACGAGCGAAGTGTCTACTGAATCGCGTTGCAGATTTGTGAGAAGACGCCGGTCATTGGATGCCCACTTACGTAAGTTAAAACCGCCGCTCCTCAATAAGCCTATGACTTGCATTCTAATTTTCTCGATCGATTCTGTATCATCTCCGCCAAAGAAGACGTCATCAACGTAAATGTTTTCTTCAAGAATTGGTGCAGCTAGAGGGAAACGGGCCTTCTCATCCAATGCTAACTGTTTGACTACTCGATTGGCGAGGTATGGAGCCGCTGCGGTGCCATAGGTCACAGTAGTGAGCCTATAGGTAGAGATTGCATGATACGGATATTCCCGCCAGAGAATTCTCTGATAATCCGCGTCATCGGGATGTACTCGAATTTGACGGAACATCTTTTCGATGTCCGCCGTGAAAACTAAAGGGTACCGGCGCCAGCGAAGAATTATGGACGGAAGTTCCTGCTGGAGCTTGGGCCCAATAAACAAATGGTCATTAAGGGAAGTACCATTAGAGGTCATTGAGGACGCGTTAAATCCCACGCGTACCTTGGTTGTGCAACTCGTCTCCTTAACGACTGGATGGTGTGGTAGATATAGCGTTTGAGAAGAGGTTGATTCATCAGCGACGAGCTCCATGTGACCCAACTTTAGATACTCGTCTAGAAATTCGTTATACGCCCGGCCTAATTCGGGATTTCGGAGCAGTCGGCGTTCTGACTTTTCCAGGAAATGGAGTGCCGCTTTGCGAGAAGCTCCAATTTGAATTGGCGGATTGGATTTGAAAGGGAGACGTACGGTATAACGTCCGTTTGCGTCTCTAGAATGCGATGAGGCGAAGTGTCGTTCGCATTCCAGATCATCAGCAGAAAGGTGGGGGGTCGACGGGAGTTCCTCGATTTCCCAGAACTGTTTTAATAAAGTATCTAAATTCGATGCATGGCTGCAGTGCAGCGCGGCGACATTCGAATTAATTTCATAAGTTTCGGAGGTAGGACCGGTGAGAATCCACCCGAAGATTGTGAGCTGTGCGGTAGGTGAACCTAGAGGACCTTGACGTAAACCTTTGCATAAAACAGCGCCATAAAGATCGGCGCCGATTAGAAGGTCTACGGGCGACTGTTCATTAAAATCGACATCCGCGAATTCAAGTCCGCGCAAATGCTCCCACTGTGAGAATTGCGCAGTGTGTAGCGGTTGGTATTTAGTTAGTTTCGGTAAAACTAACGCGTTAACCGGTAATGTTGGTGTATTCGTCTTAGTCGGTAACAGTGTAATCTGCGCTGTCGATCGCACGAAGCCATTCGTCTGTCCGCCCACGCCCGAGACCTCGATATGTGTACGATTCCGTTTCGTACGTAGAGCTCGGAGAGCGTTATCCGAAATAAAGTAGATTCAGAGCCAGGATCCACAAGAGCGCGTACGAGTACCTCTCGTCCTTCGGTCATTTCCTATCGGCGCTGCATCGCGACTAATTACCCGAGAGCTACTGGCAACGTGGCTGTGGATAGACGATAAGGGCAAATTCGATTGATTACGCTCATCTGCTGTATCCGAAGAAAGTGCCGATGTCTCAATTGACGAAATCAACGGTTTGGATTTCGTCGGCTCGTAACGTGCCGCATTAGGATTAAGCGAATGCGTTTGCGACGCTTCGTGTTCATGTATCATTGTATGATGACTACGATGACAGCGAGCGCATCGGTACTTACTCGGACACTGCGCGACAAAATGACCTTGACGTAAGCAGTTAGAACAACATTTCTTTTCACGTACCAATTGCACGCGTTTCGAAACAGAAAATCCTTTAAAAGTCGGACACAGATATAAAGCGTGACGATTGTCGCATACTAAACAGCGAGATTGATTTTCGATCGACAAAAGAGACCGCGTTGAGGACACGGTTTTAGCTTTTACTGAAGGAAAAGACGCTGTACCGCGCGACGAAGTTTGTAATACCGACATAGATTCAAGTGCGCGAATTCGAATTGTTAAAAACTTATCTAATTCCGCAAAGGTCGGAAATTCCGTTTTATCCCCGAGATGCAACTCCCAGTCTTTACGCGATATACTGTCAAGCCGTTCGACAACAAAAATAACCAATAAGTCGCTCCATTGTTCAACCGTCCTGTCAAGGTTACGTAACGCGGCTATATGATCGTTCACGGCATCTTGTAAACGTTTCAACTCGATCGCGTTTTCCGATTTTACATGCGGAATCTTTAATAAAGACGTTACATGCGCTGTCACTATTGCGCGAGTATTTCCGTATCTTTTTTGCAAAGCTTCCCACGCGGATACATAATTAGCATCGGTAACATTTACATTTTTCAAAAAATGTTCTGCCTCTCCCGATAAACTCGTCTTCAAATGGTGCAATTTTTGCACGTTCGTTAAAGCGGCGTTCCGGTCCACGAGTGACTCGAATAAGTCGCGGAAACTTGGCCAGTCCACATAGTTTCCGGAGAATTTTGGGATTGAAATTCGCGGCAAAAGAAATGACGGATTCGAATGCAAATGCGGTTCTGACACGGAAACATTATGCGGATCGGAAGAGACAGAACTAATTTCGGGTACAAACTTGCTACAGGTGATGACGAAGAAGTCCGAAGCAGCGAGGTAGGTCTCTTCCGCACTAAGGAAATCATCTTCCAAGAAGTAAGCCCTACTCTTTCGGTCAAGGTCCTCTGCTGCAACTTCAATTTGATTGTTTAACTGGACGCACCGTTCCCAGGTGCTGTCGAGGAGTTTGTGACGACTGCGTGTCACCTCCAGTGTTACATTTTTTGCTCCAATCTTCTTAAAATTGGAAACAGAACGGCCCAGAGCGCCTATAATTTGCTTTTGTTCCATTATTAAATTGTCTAATGTCGGAGTGGTAGGCATGGCTGCGATTGCACTTTACACAAGTCACAATAATCCAATGTCACTTGAATGTCACTAAATCCTTATTCCTTGGATTTGATTTGTGTGCGGTCTATAACCAGTTCCTCACACAGAAAGAAGCACAACACAACGTGCGCGTGGATTTGCAAAGTCCGACCGCAAATTTTCGGCACGCGAGAAGGAGCACGGGGCGACGGCGCGATCCACTGCTGGGGACGAGTGAAATCGAAAGCGCCAGGTTTTCCGCGTGCGGTAATCTCGAATCGGAGTTCGGAATTCCTCGACATGCGCCGACCCGGCGTCTTGGGGACGAAAGTGACTTCGTGGGCCAAACTCTCGTTCCGAGCATGCGCGAAGTTCGCCGGCAAGAAGCGATCGTCAGAGAGACCGATGGCTTGGGCGAAAAAGAGCGCGTCTCGAAAATGCGAAGATGGCCGAGCGTGCGAACGATCGACAGAGGTGCCGAGTACTCGAACGTCGGATGGGCCGACTGCGTGGCCGAGAGAGAAAGAGATCCGAAGATGCCCGAAGTTTGCCGAGTGAATTCTCGTGCGATTAAGGTGCAACGCGAGTCAACTAAGATGGCGAGAGAGAGAGACAGAAAGAGACGCTACGGTCGTTTTTCGCTTTAGCGTCTTTTTTAATTGTTTTTTCTCGCGTTTCGCGCACAATTACGGGCTTTCAGTCGCGAAATGCTCACTTTTTTAACGAGATCCGGCTCGAAGGACCAGAAACTGTCACGCAAGGTGACTATAAGATAAAAAAAGTTGGTGCTGATCCCGCCATATTGGAAGCGATTTTCGTGAGAGGGAAAGCCGGGTGTAATTATGCACTTTAATTGTCGTCTATATCCTTTGCAGGTACTTTATTGTGTACTTGGCGTACAGAAACTCCGCGAATTGAAATGCGGATTCTTTTTTTTTCTGAATAGCTTGGTTTCGCTCGTCGCGTACAGAGTCGGACCGCGTCTGATTCGAGCGCTAGTGAAAACGTGACTGACTCGAGTCGAGTGGGCGCATTAACGGAAGGCGCCGATTCGTTGAGCACGTGACGGAATACAGTGCTTTGCGCGGCGTATAAATAAAATACATGGCACTAATTCCGTCGGTAACTGAGGAATCTACCTCTGACGGTAACAAACCCTAATAAAAAGTAATATTAAAAAAAAAATACTGGAAAATTCACTACTAAAGACTAGAACTTGAAGCAAAGGTTTCCTCGCTTTTTGCCCTCGCCCCAAGCGCTCGAGAGCCCTTAAAAAGAAATTTTAAAAAATCGCTTCAATCAATTTTTATCTATTTTTTTAAATCGCTTTTTACTTAATCGACTGAGCACTTTAACTTCCTCTTAAAATTAATACATAATCATTAAAAATTAACCCTTAAAGAGATTCGTATAGTATTCAGTAAGTAAAGTTTGTTATTTTCTTGATTTTTAATAGTTTAGTATAGTATGCAGTACCAAGCAGCCAATGACTAATATGAGTGAAAATGAACTTTTAACGACGATTTCAATTAATTTCTCTTGCCTAGCGTATACAATCTCGAACATTTATTATAGATATTTCTTTTATTAACATTAATTCCGAGTGAATTTGTTTATTAATTATTTGCACAAATCGCACAGAAACACTCGAAAACTGCTATTTTTCATATGTAAACGTATGAAAACACGTTAATAGGAACAAAATGCTATCGATTTCTCAATACTAAGGCAACCAAATAACTCAACATTTTCAAGGAATTCATTTTATATACTGATTTATGTTTAGTAATTTTAGAATTTGACATCTGTTTATTAATTCTTAACTATACGAACCTCCTTATAAAGTGTACGTATAGAAGTGTTCATTTTAAATGACTTAAATATTTGTATAGAAAATTTTCGAATATTTCAGGCTGTAACTTGAGAGCAAACAAAAGTCAATGGTAGTAACCGTAAAACATGCAAAAAAAAAGAATGAAAAGATCAAAGAGATTTTATGCACTACAAAAGCTAATGACATATATACACTTCCAGACTCGCGCTTATATTGTGACGTTCTTTAAGAGTACGCACAATAAGCGGCTTGGTGCCGAATTTAAATTTCTTTTCGACCGTTTACCGTCCGGATGACGGACTTTGGCGTTTCCCAGGGGGGAAACGCCGCGCCAGGTAAGCGGCCTTACTCGGCTGGCTCAATATTCCCGGTGAGCAAGATCTCGACCCAGAGGGGGTCGTCCTTGCCTCCTTCCGCGCCTGAAATCGCGAAAGCCTAAAGGCGGCTCTCGCACTCCGCTTTGCACAGTTACGGAAATGTTGGGGGCAAGGAACACGCGGGACACAATCTGATATTTTGAAATAATGGTAATTTATTTTTCAAATATAAAAAAGGATATAGAGGGCTCCAGACCCGATACAAATTCAAAGGTTGGCTCAGGGCCGACTTACATTAATGTCGCGGTCGGCAATCCCTTTTGCCTCTTCGCTCGCTCGCTCGTTCATCCGGGAAAATCCGGGCTCGCTGGGACGACTGTCCCCGGTACGGGTCCTCGGGTCCGTCCTAGATGGGCACTTCGTGCCTCGTCTCCGGGCAATCACCGGCTCGGGACTTCCGACGTTCTCGCTCGCAATTCGACTAGCTAACCCGACTCTCCTAGGCGACTCACTCAACTCGACTGACTTAGGTTAACTCGACTACCTCGACGCTACCAGGACAACTCCTTCAGGACTCGACTTCTCTACTCGACTATCCTCGGCGAACTGCCGGTCTGGACTCGACCGGTCGCTCCGCTCGCTTCCGGAGTCCACCGAGCGCCCCCAATCGGCGACGCTCGGGCTGGTTCGGGGCCGTTCCTGCAACACGAGACCGTAACGAATATGCCCGACGATTCGAAACGTCCGCCCTTCCACGACGGCGAACGTAATAGGTCCGCCGGCGTAACGCCCCGTTACAAACCCCCCTCCTTTGCCGAAACTCCGGGGGAGTTTCGTCGCAGGGTCACCTGCAGAATCGCCGCGCGATACCGGTTCGGACCATACGTCGCTGTCGCTTCATGCGTTAACTCCTCATCTCCTGAATTACTTACCCCCGAAGGGCTGGGAAGGGAGCAGGGCTCAACCTTCCCACTACGCGGAGGATTATTCCTCCCCGGCGCCGGACTGCTGGGCCGCGGTGACCACCATCTGCTGCAATGGTGGTAATAGGCCGCTCAGGTGGCGGGCCCATTGTAGGGCATCGCCCTCTCCAACCCTTCCCGCGACGAAGGCGGCAGCCTCCGGGCACAGTTGCCCCAATAATCGGGCCAGCTCCATGGCCTGTTGCAGCCTGTTGCCGCCTGGTTCGGCCGGCTCGGCCCTCTCTTCATCCCCAGATCCTTCCGGGGCTACCTGTGGCAGGGGCTCGTCGACCCGATCCTCGACGGCCCGTTCTTCGGGCTCGGGGCCTCCGCTGGGTCGGTCCCTCACCCGCTCCTCCTCCTGTGGCTGCAGACTGGCCTCCTCGCCGGCCCCCGATTGGTGGGACCTCGCCGGCTCCTGGTGGAAGACGATGTCCTCCTCTTGCACCCGTCGATGCCTGGTCCGTTGGCGATGCGGCCTGGGGGGAGTGGCCTGTTGTGCGATATTCTTGCCATCGGCCGTCCTTAACGCCTTCAGTTCCACCCACCGTGTGAACATGTCGGTGAGCACCAAGACATACCGATTTTGTCCACGGCTGGTCGGAAATGGGCCCATGATATCGGCGGATACAACCGACCATGGTTTCTCGACCACTCGTTTTCCCATAAGCCCGGGTGGGCCGCTGTGCGATGCCTTCTGCATCTGACATGTGCTGCATCCGCGCACGTACTGAAGTACGTCGTAACGCATTCCGGGCCAGTAATACTCCACCGCCAGTCGACAATATGTCTTCTCCACGCCATAATGTCCCGAGTGTGCCTCTTCATGGGCGCTTCCGAGTGCCTCTTCTCGTAAGCCTACTGGTAGCACTAGTTTCCAGCGGTTCTCTCCGCCTGTCACCGGATCCGCCTGTACCGTTCTCGGTTTTCCACTCTGGGAACCGCTCAGGATGATCCTAAACCAATTTCCTCCTCCGTTCGTACCAGTCATCCTTCTCGGAGGAAATTCTCATGGCACAAACGTCTTCCTCGACTCTCCGGGAAAGAGCATCCGGGACATGGTGCAATGCTCCTTTCCTATGCCGGATCGTGAGGTTCCAGCCTTGCAACTCCAAGGCCCACCTCGCGAGTCGCCCCGTCGGATCTCGCAAGTTATGGAGCCACCTCAGACTACTGTGGTCTGTGATGACCTCGAACGGGTATCCTTCCAAGTATGCCCGGAGCTTCTTCACGCCCCACACCACCGCCAGACACTCCTTCTCCGTTGTCGAATAGTTCTTCTCGGCGGCAGTGAGGGTGCGACTTAGATACACTATCTGGTGTTCTCCGTCATCCTGCGCTTGCGTTAATACGGCGCCGAGTGCATAGTCGCTCGCGTCCGTTTGTAACGCGAATGGGCGGCTGAAATCGGGCCATCCTGGCACTGGAGGCTCGGTCAGTGCTGTCTTGAGCGACTCGAACGCCTCCTCCTGTTCTTCGCCCCACTCCCACGGCTGGTCCTTCCTCGTTAGCTTCGTGAGGGGCAATCGCTTCTCCGCCAGATTCGGAATGAATCGCGCATACCACCCCACCATACCGAGGAATCGTCGCACTTGCTTTATCGTCCGGGGTGGGGGTATTCCAATACGGGGCGGATTTTCTCCTCGTCGGGCCGTAATCCTTTCCGATCGACTCGGTAGCCGAGATATACGGCACTGGTACAGCAGAACTCGCTTTTCTCGCGGTTGATCTGCAGACCAGCTCTCAGAATGGTCTCCAGGACCTTACGCACCCAGCTGAGGTGGTCCTCGAACGACTCGTTCACGACTATGATGTCGTCGAGATACACGAATACGTGCAGTTCGAATTCTGGACCGAACAACGAATCCATCAGGCGTTGGAACGTTGCTGGGGCATTCGTCAGGCCGTAGGGCATCCGCTTGAAATGGTAAAGTCCTCAGCCTGCGACAGCCAAAGCGGTGATTTCCCGACTTCTCGCCTCGAGCGGCACCTGGAAGTACGCCTGGCTCAGGTCGAGTTTACTAATAAACTTCGCCCGGCGCACTTTGTCCAGGATGCCGTCTATATTCGGAGGCGGATATGCATCCTTCTTGGTCACGGCGTTTACATCCCGGAAGTCGATGCAGAACCGATACGCTCCATTCGTTTTCCTGACCATCACGGGAGCACTCGACCACGCGCTACTCGACGGCTCGATGATGTCATTGCGGAGCATCGAGTCAACTTCCGCCTGAGCAGCCTCTAGCACGGCCGGCGATACGCGGCGAAACCGGTGCTCGATCGGTCGCGCGTCCCCTACGTCAATGACGTGCTCTACTAAGGGAGTGGTCCCTAGCGTGGCGGTTGGAGGGGGCAACAGCTGATCCAATAACTCCTTCAGCTGTTGCTCCTGCCTCGACGTAACCTCCGTCAGTCCGGCGCATTCGGCGTATATCGTCGCTTCCTCGGCGATAGCGAACCTTCTCCATTTGCCGTCGCCACTCCGCCATTCGCCTTTCTCGCAGTCGACGGTCATCCTCATTTTTCTCAGGAAGTCTAGTCCGAGGCATCATAGTCTAACGTGGTCGTGACGCGAAAGGAAACCTGCTCGGTCCGATTTCCCACGTCGACGACCAACGGTAGCTGTCCAGTTATCCTCGCCGTATGGCCTGTGGCACTTCGCATTGCTCCCTGCAGGGGCAGAATGCGATCGCGATGCCTGTCGGCAATTCTCGGTCCGATAATTGACCGCGTTGCGCCCGTGTCGCAAAGCCCCCGGGCTTTTACTCCGGCGATGACCAGGTCGAAATACAACCTCCGGTCCTTGCTGTCTCTTCCGGCAGCGGCATCCTCTTCTTTGTTGACGGAACTCGTATTCGTGATCGTTGGCGCCGGCGGAATGCCCCATTTCTCTTTTACTTATCGGAGAACCTCCCTCTCCGGGCATATTCCCGCTCCTCTCTGGGGCGCGCACTCGTTCTCCATCTGGAACGTGACAGCGGGTCGGGTGGGGAGAACTCGTTCCCCGATCCGCGCGGCTCGTTTCCCGAGTTCCTCGCTCCTGTTTCCATGCACTCGTTGCATTCTCTTCGAATCACTCCGACTTGACCACACCCGTAACACTGCCGGGGCTTCGGGCATTCGCGCGCGAAATGGCCCGTCCCGCCACAGGTATAGCACGTTCGCTCTCTCGGTGCTCTCATCGGCTCCCCCCTCCTTGGACGAAATGTGTCGGGGAGGACCGGGCATCTTTCAAGAGGCGGCTCAACGGGTCGACGTGGTCTTCTTCTTCTCTCTCCTCCTGGTGACGATGGCGGCGTCGTCGCGTTGGGCTCGCCCGACCGGACCGTCTGAGTCTGGGCGACCTTGGTTGACCTTGTTCGCGGTCCAACCGGCTGTTTGATCGGCACAGCCTCCGATCGGCGCCGGGGCTCGATCGCGGCCACTTCTTCGGAGATCCTCCTTTTTCGGCCTCCTCGCCGTTTCCTTCGTTCGGAATTCTCGTTGCGACGAGCTCTTCGTCCGGTACTGCCGGATGACGTTTCAGACGCCGTATCCGACTCGATCCTGTCAGCTACGACTCTCGGATTTTGCATCACTGGCCTGGTCAGCATTTCTCGTCGCTGACTCGCTACTTGTTGGCGATAACGGAGATCCCAACGCTTCTCCTCTGCCATCTCCCGAGTTGCGATGAAAAGTGCGTGGAAAGTACCGCTCCTTTTCACCGCCTCAGATTTACGACAGTCCGGTCGTAGATTCCGGATAGTCATCCGCACCTGGGATGCCTCTGGTGGCGATATCTTCATCCTCCTGAATTGGCGTCGCATCTCTTCGATGAAGTCTTCGGTGACTTCCGTCGGACCATGCAGACGCTCGTGGATCTTTAAAAGGACATCGGTGTCGTCCTTCTCCTCAGCAAATCTCCTTTTCAGCTGCCGCTCGAAGGTCCTCCACGTGCGTAGGACGGTGGGCTCATCTTGCGCCCATTGCTTGGCTTTTCCGTCCAGCACCCCGGGCATTACCCTCAGGACGTCCTCTTCATCGAGCTCGAGGCAGTCCACGCATTCGTTGAGGCTGGTCAAGAACTCTTCGACGTTGGAGTCCAGCCCCCCTCCGAACTTCACTCCCCATGAGCGCAGTTGCTTCAACGTCCACGCTCCTTGTGGACGTCTTCGTTCCTCTCCTAGGAACGGTGAAGCTGGGCGGTACTCCCGCTGGACCCGTCTTTGCGACGTTGCCTCATCGCGCGCTGGTCGCCGTTCCCTTGCCGCTTCATTCGGCATGCTTCTTCTCCCGTCCGATTCTCTTTTCCTTGGCGACTTCTCCTGACGTCGCTCCCTCGGACAATCTCCCAACTCGTCCTGCGTTGTCACGTCGCCGAGATCCTCGTCCTCCGACGGCTCAGTGAAGAGCAATCTTCGTGCAGCTACCCTTAGCTGTGTTGCGTTTCCTCGCCTCTCGTAGTCTTCCTCCCCTCGGACTACTTCGGGGAATTCCGGGCGATAAGTCCTAGGAATCGCCCCTAGACCGGCCAAATCTCTCTTCATTGGCCGATGACAGACCGTTTCCGCGTGGGGGAAATGCCACGATACGCCTCCAGTACTCGACTTTGGCAGGACTGGCTCGTGCGGCATCGATCCCATAGCTGGCGGGCCCGAGGTCGACCAGGTCGTATCCAGGGCCGCCCTCACCTCCAAGGGGGACGCCCTCCCTCCGGTGTTCGTCCAGGTAGGCTCGCTCCTCATGTGGGACGAGATGTATGTCGACGTCGGGTGTGACGTCACCGTTGACGTCTGGGCCTGATGGGTCATCTCATGACCTGCGCCGGGGCGTGGTGCCTGATGTAGTCCCTCGATGTCCTTCGCTGGATTTCGTCCCTCCAAAACCTGCGCGATGACATGTGGGTCGGAAGCGCCCGATATCGCGATATTCGCGTCGCTATCGGATGTCTCTCCGGAGCGGGATCGCGCAAGACGCGCGCGCAAGACATCCTCGTGTCCGACCGTACTCAGGCCTTCGGCCTGTAACCGCTCGATTACGTCCTCTCGCGAGAGGGGGTAATCCTTACCCTCGTCTTGCGACATCCCGACCGCCCGATCCTGACGTTGACCGTTACCCCTACCCCGGGGAATGGTTTCCGGAACTACGAACCGAATGGTCTCCTCGCAACGCGGCAACACTCACACAGCGCTCCACCGACCACCTTGAAAAATGTTTGTTTGTTTTTATTTATTTTTATCACTTTTTTTTTCTCTCCCACACCCTCTCTAACACCCACACACACTCTTATACCTCACTCTATGAAGGTGACTTCCGATCGCGCTGACCACTCGGCTACGGTCGCGTGGTAACGGTCCGACCTCGGCGATAGGCCGCGCGGGCTAACGACCGATCTCTCCGACCGCGTACGAGCGCGAAGGAAGCGACCGAAGCTCGCGGGTAGTCTCGCACCGACTACGATTACGGGCTTCGAGCTCGGTTGCACCTCGCTCTTGTCACCCGCGCTCCTCGAGCTAGTGGCTGTAGCCACTCTTACCACAAAGTACAATTTATAATAGTAATAATAAATCACCAAGCGTCCAATACCTATGGGGGGAGTTATGGGGCAGGGAATGACGAAACGGGTCAACAATGGGTTGCTGACCCCGTACGTCACGGCTCGCTTAGCCGGTTGTAATGCGGTAAATCGTTGCACCGTTGCAACCCGGTCCTGGCACGGCTCCTCAGTGGAGCTCTTCCGTCGTGCCCGATTTCCCGCGGCCTACCTCTACGGGGAATACCGTCCCCACTCTCCTAAGTGCGCGGGCTACTTTCGCGCAACGTTTCGCGGCGCCTTCTATAACGGGGGAAATCCCGTCCCCACTATGCAAATTGCGCGGCTGCTTACGCGCAGCGTGTTCTGCGGTGCCGGTTATAACGGGGGAAATCCCGTCCCCACTATGCGAAATGCGCGGGTGGTTACGCGCAGCGCGTTCTGCGGTGCCGGTTATTACGGGGGAAATCCCGTCCCCACTACGCGAAATGCGCAGGCTGTTTCCGCGCAACGCGTCCCACGGTGCCTACTATAACGGGAGAAGTCCCGTCCCCACTACGTGAACTGCGCGGGTGGCTTACGCGCAACGCGTCCCACGGTGCCTACTATAACGGGGGAAGTCCCGTCCCCACTACGCGAACTGCGCGGGTGGCTTACGCGCAACGCGTCCCACGGTGCCTACTATTACGGGGGAAGTCCCGTCCCCACTACGCTAACTGCGCGGGCTGCTTCCGCGCAGCGTTTCGCGGCGCCTACGCTATCGGGGGAAATCCCGTTCCCACTACGCGAACTGCGCGGTAATTCCCCACGGAGGTCTATCCCCTCTCGACGCGGCCCTTTCGACCTCCCAAGCGGGGAATACTATCCCTCCAGGGTGCGGTCCGACGCGTGTTCCCAGACGGGGGAATTTTTTCTCCCGCGCAACGCACGCCGTTTCCGCGCAACGGACTTCTCCCGCGCGCCGTGTCCCATAGGACAACCACGTTGCGTGCCCAATATGGCCGCTGTTTGGCACGTTCGCTTTGATAATGGCGAACTGCCTCGTGGTTTCGAACTTTTACGAATTTTTTCGAACTTTTTTTTTCTATCGCGTACTTCTCACTACGCGTATCTTTTATTTTATTAAAATACAGCCCCACGTTGGGCGCCAAATTTTTGTGACGTTCTTTTAGAGTACGCACAATAAGCGGCTTGGTGCCGAATTTAAATTTCTTTTCGACCGTTTACCGTCCGGATGACGGACTTTGGCGTTTCCCAGGGGGGAAACGCCGCGCCAGGTAAGCGGCCTTACTCGGCTGGCTCAATATTCCTGGTGAGCAAGATCTCGACCCAGAGGGGGTCGTCCTTGCCTCCTTCCGCGCCTGAAATCGCGAAAGCCTAAAGGTGGCTCTCGCACTCCGCTTTGCACAGTTACGGAAATGTTGGGGGCAAGGAACACGCGGGACACAATCTGATATTTTGAAATAATGGTAATTTATTTTTCAAATATAAAAAAGGATATAGAGGGCTCCAGGCCCGATACAAATTCAAAGGTTGGCTCAGGGCCGACTTACATTAATGTCGCGGTCGGCAATCCCTTTTGCCTCTTCGCTCGCTCGCTCGTTCATCCGGGAAAATCCGGGCTCGCTGGGACGACTGTCCCCGGTACGGGTCCTCGGGTCCGTCCTAGATGGGCACTTCGTGCCTCGTCTCCGGGCAATCACCGGCTCGGGACTTCCGACGTTCTCTCTCGCGACTCGACTAGCTAACCCGACTCTCCTAGGCGACTCACTCAACTCGACTGACTTAGGTTAACTCGACTACCTCGACGCTACCAGGACAACTCCTTCACGACTCGACTTCTCTACTCGACTATCCTCGGCGAACTGCCGGTCTGGACTCGACCGGTCGCTCCGCTCGCTTCCGGAGTCCACCGAGCGCCCCCAATCGGGGACGCTCGGGCTGGTTCGGGGCCGTTCCTGCAACACGAGACCGTAACGAATATGCCCGACGATTCGAAACGTCCGCCCTTCCACGACGACGAACGTAATAGGTCCGCCGGCGTAACGCCCCGTTACAAAATATATATATACATATTCTCTTTTATTTTTATTTTTCTACCGATATATCTTATATTATGTAGATTAATTACATTCGGGAGAGACCAGCGAGAGATAGACGACGTGCCACACAACCCCGCTAACATCCATCCATCTGGAACCAATATATGTTTCCGTTCTCCTAAAATTCTCTCGTACTAATAACTTGGCAGAAGGATGGCAGAATAGATTTCATGTGGTTGTGGGAAGAAATCATCCCAGTGTATATGCGTTCCTTCAAGAACTACAGAAGGAACAAGCGGACACAGAAGCGATGCTTCGTCAGTTGGAGTTAGGCCAAAAAATTAAAAAGAGCCACTTGCGAGTGAAAATGGAATCACAACTACTAACTCTTGTGCAAAAATATTCAGATTATGTGGACAATAACGAAGTGATCAAATATTTAGGAGCAACGGGTCATTTCATAAATTTCCAATTTTTATAATCTTTTTTAATTTTATAAACTTTTATTTTTGATGATCTTTTTTAATAATTGTATCTATCTTTTAATAAATTTCTTTCGTTAGGAGAAAAATCTGTTGGGAAGTGCTGCTTTTGGGAAACAGGTCAGTTGGGAAGTGCTGATTGTGGGAAATAGGTTCGTTGGGAAGAGTGGAGTGAAAGATATTGATTGGGAGAAACGAATTGGGAGAAGTGTCCTACAATCCAGTGTTTTCTCTTAAATTATCCTTAATTCGGCCTATCTAAATAAATTAGGTGAGGAAGACCCTCACAATTGATAAATGCGCAACAAATTCTGGGATGTTCATCTTATCTTGGACGATATAAGGGGTATGTATAAGAAAGGTGCGCAAATTTCCATATCTGCACGTTTTGAGTACTAAATGAGGATTTGAATAGAGTCTCATTTAAGCCTATAGCCGATCCTACACATACAGTTCTCCGTTCTGATGCACATGTGTCAGACTTTTTATGTTATAAGCGGGTCCAAATTTGGAACTCCAACGAGTTGGATTAGTAAGTTCGCAAAACTTCGTACTAGTTCCAATGTATTCCTGTAAATAAAAATATTAATTTCTAATTCGTCGTGAAAACGACGAGTTAGTTCTTAGTCGGAGGAGGGAAAATTCCCCCGACAGAAGAAGGTAAAAGTGGCGAGATCGCCCTCCGGCCGAAGTTGTCGCGCCGATGCCCAAAATTCAAGGAACGCGGGCGCTACTTCGTATTCGGTTCGGCGACGCGCTCCTAGCGTCTACGGCCGGAACTTAATTGCTGGGTTTCCCCGGGGATTCAAAAGTCACCGCTGGCTGTGGGCCGAGTCTCCAGTGATCGGAGGGCTTGTACACGGAGACAACTGTGCAATAAGGTGGGTCGAAAAACAAACTTTTACGAATTCGACTTCGGCCAGGGGTGGAAAATGTTTTGTCTGTTGTAAGTATCTCATATGAAACATTTCATTTCGATCGAACAATATCTTTGGTTCCCACAACGGCATCAAAAATTCTGAAAAAGTGGCACAGCCCTTCGAGCTTAGACAATTCCGCAAAAACACTAACTGCGCATCTTTTTCTCGGGAAAGTGATGTAAAGCCAAAAAGAAGATCATAGAAGCACAGAAGAAACCTTCATTAACTATATTTTGTTTTAACAGTGTTTATTTCACAATAACTAATTAAGTACAAAAATACACGAAAGTTGTATTATTCACTGCAAAAGCTAGTGTATTTTAAAACATTCACATGTTTTTTTCTACTTGAGATCCTTGTACTGTCTTATAATAAAACAAATCAGCTAAAACAAATATTTCAATTTGAAACACATTTGAAATCTGAATGCTTTAAAACATTACAGTAAATCTTTTATGGTTCACTTTGTAGTCATTATTACTAAATATGAAGATTTACGGCTGTAGATGAACCAATCAGATGGTATTTTTTTGCACTACTAATTTTTTTTTTAATTTTCTCTAACCTTTGCTTCTAAAGCCAGAAACTCGCCTGAATTCATTAGAAGAATTGCAAATATGTCAGAGAAAATTTTAATTCGTAAAGATGGAAAGGATGGAATTTTTTACGAAACTGTTTTTTGGATTGTTCTCGATTTTCGAAAAAAATGGAGCGCCTGGCCTAGTATGGCGCCACATGTCATCTAAATTATAATTATGATTGGATTGTTTCAAGATCTCAAAATTAATGATGCGAACTTGCGAGAGGGCGTGGTAGCTTAGATGGAAAGAGCATTCTACCGGCAATAGAAAGGTCCCGGGTTCGATTCCAGGCCTGTCGAAGTTCGGACCTCCATTTTTTTCGAAAATCGAGAACAATCCAAAAAACAGTTTCGTAAAAAATTCCATCCTTTCCATCTTTACGAATTAAAATTTTCTCTGACATATTTGCAATTCTTCTAATGAATCCAGGCGAGTTTCTGGTTTTAGAAGCAAACGTTAGAGAAAATTAAAAAAAAAAAATTAGTAGTGCAAAAAAATACCATCTGATTGGTTCATCTACAGCCTTAAATCTTCATATTACAGTAAATCATTTTGTACACAAGTGAGGGACCAGTTTTTACAGAGTTAATATTTCATTTCTTTTGTTCCACATTTTACCAGATTACATAATCCATATCATAGTTATACATGATGTCTGTTGTCAGCAGGGCAAAACAGGAGTGCTTTGTAGTAGGAACCCCGTCTGAGCTGTGTGAGAGGGTACTCCCTACAGACGGTGACGTGCTGAGGATCATTCTTCACGTTCGTTATGAGATCATGGCCGCAAACGGAAATAAACAAAACCCGTCTTTGAATGAAGTAGCTGATGTCGTTGCTAAACGACTTAAGGAATTGTGGTGCAAGGCATCCATTCCCACGATGGATCTCAAAAAGATAAAAGATAAAATTAAAACTTTAAATAGTAAGTACATGAAAATAAAAGCTTACCCACCTGGTGGTAGGGATTCATCCTCTGTCCAATGTCTTGTAAGTCAATTTTAATCTGAAGCAAGTAAGATTTTTGAAATAGCTGCCTGTCGATGCGATCTTACGTTGTTACAATATTGTAAGTGAGAGACGCATAAAAAAGTACCTCCAAGGGAGCAACAATTTTTATTAGATCAAATGGGTCTCCGAATTATGGCAATGGGTTCAATTGATGTACATACGCGAAGCTGTTTGAACGGTTTCAGAAGAGAGCAGAGAGGACAATTCATTTAACAGAGAAAGAGAAAAACAGACAGAATTTGGAAAGGTCTACTGTTTTCAGTGTTGAGAATACTTCTAACATTGAAGCGGAGCAGGCGCAGGTTACAGCCGCAGCTGATGCATATGACCCAGAATATGCAGTGCATTCGCGGCTGCGTTCGAATCCTCACATGCAAATGCGGCAACCATTGAAAGAAACGTCAAAAACCGCTTATCGATTCGCAGTATCGAGTGTTGCCGCCTCCGCAGTTGCTTCTTCTGTCCTTGAAGATCTTGCGATTATCAACGGTGGCGATACAAAGTACATTATAGATCCATCTAAAATGAAAAGGGAGAGAAAAAAAATAGAGTAGAAACAACTAAACTCCAAAGAAGCTCGGAAGGATCTCTTCTTGCAGTATACTTTGATGGTAAGAAAAATGAAACAATTTATTGAGAAAAAGAAATCGGTTCTCACAAAAGAAAATCGGTGGTAGAAGAACATATATCCCTTACATCGGAATCAGGTAGCAAATACGTAGGTCACGTGACCCCCAGTAGTGGTACAGCTGTGGATATGGGCAAATCCACAGAACTTTTAACTTTTGGCAACTAGTAAATTACGTTTTTTTTTGTAAAGCACACCTTTTAAAATGGTCTCATTTGCCTCAGTGATATCTAAAATGAAAGAAAAATGTTTTGTACCTGCTAAAAAATTATTGTTCCGACACATAACGGGCCAAAATTGTGACAATGTCACTAAAATATTGAAAAAGCTTTTCACATCTTTGCATTCTCATATAACATGGTATCTACTGATTATAGGAATCGGTAATCACGAATTTAAAGTCAGAATTCTAAATTTTAAAATGGCGGAGATATTTGGAAAAGTTGATTGGTTTTTTGTACAAATTGTTATTTAGGGGTTTCCGGAGTTGCTGATTACGAATCTGAAGCCAGAAGTTTAACATTTAAAATGGCGGATAAAATATAGTGTACTTTGAAAATTTTTTGGATTCTTGGGGTTTTCGAAATCGCCTATGAGAAATCTGACAACAGATTCGTGAGCAGTCTCGGCAAAATTTTATTGTAATTTTAATTTACATAACGCGTAATAAATCAAAAGCCTATTCTTTGAAATGAAAAAATTGTATTCGTTTAATTATATTTTACATAAATTACATTAAACAAGAAGAGAAACATTTAATTTATGTAAGAATATTACAAACAATGTAATGCAAACATTCAACGTCGTTTGCGTGATGATGTTCGCGGAACTCCGTCTTTAACATTAAGACTCTTCTTTTTAGTTGGCACTTTTGAATCCATTTGTACATTTCTTTTTCCGGAATTTAAATACCAGCTTTTACAATTTAATTAAAAATGGTTACAAGGTGGATTTTGAAGACATTGCGGATCAGAACATGAAAGAGAATTTAAAAATAAGATGTCTTTGTGTTTTTGTGACCAGATAATCTAAAAAATTTTGTTTCATTGAGGTGCAGGTTTCATTCCGGGCCTAACTAGTAAATTTACTGCCTTGATGTCTTGTTCGGTTACGTGAAATACTTTAATTTTCTTCGAGTTGCTTACAACATTTATAAAATCTACTGCTGAAGTAACGTCTGTCCCAGCAGACACAGCTCGATCACATAATCCATTCAATATTCCACCGGTACCATCAGCACTAGTTTTGCCATTCCCCGGTGTGGTAAAGTTCCACGCAAATTTAAGTTGTAGCTTATCACAGTGGTAGTTAAAAAGGTAAAAATTCGTTTTGTTTTTATATTGCGTCGATGGACCATCACTTTGGAAATGAATGGCGTTAACTTTTGGTACATATGATTTTATTAGTGATAGGATTGGTTTTAAATGTGCCCAAATAGCAGCTGCATCATGACGTAGACACTCAGACACAGTTGTGAAAGAGACACACCTTTTATCCTGTGATTTTTTAAAAAAGAAAACACCTGTATGTAGTGATAACTGAGTCTTGGAAGCTCCGAAATGAACACTTTGAATCTCTTCGGAATATTTACAAATATAATTTTCAGAGAAATCCATAATTATTTTAACCTCGTTATCTTTTAAATTATCTTCTAAATTTCTGAGAGTTTTGTGCTGAGGAGACGTATCATAAGAATGCTTTTAAAAAGTTGGTATCCTTGAATTGAACTCTTGAACTAGGTCAGAGAAATTGCTCGTAATTTTTTTTTTAGAGTCACTGTTACATGAAAAATCTTTCTTTGCTTACCTGGCCTGTCTTCTTTTTCACTTACCCATTGATAGTAAAACGTGCTATCATTTGTAGTTGGAGGATCTAAGTATTTGTTTTTGCATTCATAACAATCGCCATACATGCAGTCTTTGTTTTTAACATCACATCAAAATAATGTTAACAAACTTAGTAATATCATTGGCAGGTGATAATTTTAAGAATGCTAATTTTTGTAACATCAAGTCAAAATTTGCATGTGTTTTGCATAAACACGTCTCACGATCTGTTACACTTTTTCGAATAACCCAAATCGGTTTCAACTTGAAAAATAGCGATCTCGATATTTTGAAGGATTTTTCTTTACAATATTTCAAATACAAGTTATGTAATGTATCAAGCAAATATCTTTTTCTTTGGGTAATTCCATTTTTCGTTTTAGTATCTTTCTTTCCTGGACATACAGCTGAATTTCCATCGTTTTCTAAGAAATTCTTAACACTATTAGCTGCCTAATTTTGGAACAGTTGAGATTTTTCAGATTTACGATTAAAAACTAACTTATCTGAGTTTTGAAATTTTCGTTGATAATGTGGCGATACCAGGCTGGATATTTGCTTCATTGATCTATACTTTTTAACAATTTTACCTGACACCATTTGTGCAAAAATACTCCTTTCCTTTTCGTTTTTCAACTTATCTTTCCTGTCTTGCAGTTGTTGTTTAAATGCCACGCCTTGAATCAAACTCCTCCTAATTGCAATCTTCCCTTGATTTTCAATAGATTTTACCGTTTTGAGAATCTCATTTTCTTTTGTGTTTATTTAGCCGGTAGTATTTCATCATCCACGTCTTAATTATCTTCTTTTGCTTCACAATAGTATTTTGTAATTTGGAAATGACTCTTCGAAGTTTTAGCTCTCTTCTTTTCATCGTTCCTAATTTATCACAAATGTTTTTGGCACTACATCTGCGTACATCATTAGTGATTTCTACATTACTTTCATTAGTTAAATCTGAATCATTGAAAATTGTACGAGAAGTTAATTCATTATTAAGGGCACTTAAGTAATTTTCCGATTTTCCATTTGTTCTACGGGAAATACGTGATCTCCTCGGCACTGTCTTGTTCTTTATCGAAACTGTAACGCGTGGTCTTAAAATTCATTTATTATTATTCTGACAAGTCCCAGAGAAAGAAAATTAAAAAAAAAAAATATAAGTATTTTCTAATTTTTGTAATCTATCATGATGTTGAATAAGGTCCATATTAAGAAATTTTCCACGATGAATTTGCTGCCTCTTGTTTTTGTTCACTGCATCCATTCTTGTTTTTTCTCCCTGCTTTTTGCTTTTCTCGATCATTCGGTTCTCTTTCACTTTTTGTCTTTTTAGTTGCAGATTAAATTCACGTTCTTCTTTTGTAGCCATGGTGGTAGTCGTATCTAAGGCATTTACGGAATGATTCTTTTTCAATTACAAAATTAAATGAATAATACGCTTATTTTACACTACACTGAAATAGAATATTTACCAGTATTCCATATAATAAAATAATCTTCTATGTAATACTATGAACAAAGCTGCCAAATAAAGTAAATGCAAATATTAAAAAAGTACGAACAATATTTCACAACTGATAAAATGATGCACTGATTAGCAACTGTAAAACCACCCAACAAATTTTTAGGATTATGAAATTGTGGAATGTGGCGGATAAATCGACGTTTTCATTTTCACTGATCTTCTTTTTTCTAAATATGGCAACTTCTCAGCAATCACTATACATGGTGGTCGGGAAGCCAAAAAAAGACTACTTAAAATATCTAAGAAAAGATGGCATACTTTTTCTGGGATCTAGTAGTGCTAAAAAATCTTCGGTTCAAAATCGGAACAGATCTTGTTCGCGAGAAAACCACTTTTTTATTTAGTAAAAAAACCAATATTCGGGATTTTTTTAAATATCTCCTCAGGGATGTATTTTATCATAAAAGTTGTTCTTGCGTTATTTGTAGGTAATTAAATGATCTTTATATCAAGATAATTTATTTCCTACAAATTTTATAAGAACAACAATTATGATAAAATACACACAAGAGAAGATATTTAAAAAAAATCGATTATAATTATTAGCACTTTTTACTTCATAAAAAAGTAATTTTATCGCAAACAGGATCTGTTCCGACTTTGAACCGACGACTTTTGAGCACTACTAGGTACCAGAAAAAGTTTTTTTAGGTGTTTTAAGCAGTCTTTTTTGACTTCCCGACCACCGTCTGTAAATTTCCTGCCTGAACCAATTCTCTAAATCTGAATCCTCGAAAAGCGCTGGTAATCATCAGTGAATATTCGCTGATAATTGAATCAACCACATGCTTTTGGTGTTGGCCTTATTTGCAATTCTGAATTTCCACAAATTTATTATCAACGACTCAGAAAAACCAATATGAAAATCCACAAAATTCTTCAAAATATGTCCGCCATATTGAATTAGTCATGATTAATTTTTGAATTCTTATTTCTGGTTTATTAGTTACTCCGAAAACCCCTAGGTGCCCATTGATTCGAAAATCCAAAATATTTTTCAAAATATATCCGCCATATTGGATCATCTGTTTTGAATTTTGGAAGTCTGGCTTCAGATTCGTATTCAATGATTCCGGAAACCTCTAAGTATCAATTTATACGAAAATCCATCAAAATTTTCAAAGTACGTCCACCATATTGGATCCGCCATATTGGATCCGCCATTTTGAATTTTGGAATTCTGGCTTCAAATTTGTAATCAGCAACTCCGGAAACCCCTAAAGATCAATTTATACGAAACGCTTTAAAAAATGTACAAAATGTGTCCGCCATATTGGATCCGCCATTTCGAATTTTTTTAATCTGGCTTCAGATTCGTAATCAGCGAATCCGAAAACTCCTAGATACCAATTTGTACGAAAAACGAAACAATTTTTCCAAATAAGTCCGCCATTTTGAAATTTAGAATTCTGACTTCGCCTTCGTAATTAGCGATCCCAAAAACTCCTACATACCAATTTATGTGAAAAACGTAGGGATGTGGAAAACTCTTCTGGGGGGGGGGGGGGGAAGACTCATGTACAGGAGGGTCAAGTATCTGCTTTTCTGGTGGTACTTTTGAAATTATGTTTGGAACGACTTTACAATAGTTCTATAACATAAAGTTCAATAAACTACTGATGTAATCAGGATATACGAATGTAAATTATACGTGTGCCTGGCAAAAATGTTATTTTTTAAATAAAGGAACGATTTGAATTTCTACTTTTGCTTACTCATGGAATCAAGCTCTTACTAAGCACACACTTTTTCTTAGTGGGAAATCATTTATTACATCATCATAAATAATTCATTTAAGCAGGGACCCGTGATATTTTTCGTTCCAAAAGTTATTTATAGGTTAATATGTACAAAATACTACTTTTTCGTAAATTCGTGTCACGCGACTTTAGACACATGCAGACTTTATTCTGCGCTAGGCACACTTATTTTTTAATGCTCCCTATTATCTGTAACTACTAATTGACGAAACCTATAATTTTCACATTACAAGCAAGCTCGTTCCAAAAGTTATAACGTAAAGTGTTAAAAAATACGCGTTAGTCACGCAGTAAAATGTTCCATTTTCATAGAATTGAAGTGCTCTACATTTTTTTCGTCGATACATAAAATTCTGTTAGTAGTTGGTTTTTGAACAATGTATCGGTTTGAGTAAATCTCTGTGTATAGAATTTATTTTTTTGCTTTCGTTAAAGAATAAACTCAAAGCATTGTAATAGTTAAAAGTTTCGTGGATTTGCCCATATCTGCAGCAGCATTTTGAGCTATCTGCATGAGAATGGATACGATTTAAGCAGAATAAAAGTTATTGGTGCTGATGGTACATCTGTAAATACAGGTAATATTGGTGGCGTTAATACACTCATAGAAAAACACTTGGTCTTCAAACTTCCTCTTAAGCATCTCATTATCCACCTTGACGGTGGTACAACACCATCTGCTTCATTTCCTGGTCCTATAGGGAAACAAATGAAGACCTTTGAGAAGAAACCAGTGGTGAAATTTAAGAAAATAGTTGTTGACCTACCTGATATAGACCCAGAATGTCTCAGTACTGAACAAAAATACCTCTTGGAAATATGTATATATCAATAAGTATCTTGATCCCTGCAATGGGAGGCGTATGCTACCGCAGCGCTACCATCTTAATAGAGAAATATCTTGATCCCTGCAATGGGAGGCGTCTGCTACTCTAGCGCTACCGTCATAATAGAGAACTAGCTTGATCCCTGCAATGGGAGGTGTCTGCTACCGCTTTAATCGAGGAGACTCCGTCCATGGAAGATGTCGGCCTCTATTGACCTCCACGCGTCTAGTCCCGACCGGGTAAGTCGGTTGTACTATCAGAACAGAACAAGTATGAGAGAACCACCCGTTGCTGGAAGAGTCATCTTGCGACCCACTACCAGACGATACCTCAATCGGATATCACCACTTCTCCTCTACTACGCAGTACCGCACGACCTAGGTTAATGTAAGCTTGCCGCACCCTTCATGTCACGATCGTATGACCACCTTCTTAAGAACCGAATTGAAGAATGATGCTACAACCTCGCCAGGTATACTTTTCTTCTACTATGTTATATTTTTTTATGAGCATTTCTTGTCTTGTTCTAACAACATCACTTTACCAAGAAAAAGCTGTATTTTAGTGGTATATGTGTGGCTCCGTCTACTGCGCCACACATTCGCTACATAACAGCAGCCACACTTTTGCCACACTTGTGCCACACTACCTTTTTTTATACGGGTGGGAACGAAAAGAAAATACATGTTTTTCTCGTATCTAGAAGATGAATTAATTTTTTCCTGTTCTGACATGAACACAATGTTTTTGAATATATTACTTGGTATCCGCTCTACTATTTTCTATATAATGTAGAAAGTATGACGGCATGTAAAACCAAACGAAATTTCTCGGCATCCTAATAAAATTAACTTTTTATAAAATTATACCGTTATTATTAATTATGATTTTATTGTAAAGTTACCTATCAAGATGATAGTAAATTTATTTTAATGCTGAATCAAACTTATAAGAGAGCATCATTATTGTGACATATTCGTTGAGTAATGTAACTACAGCATAATTTGGTTTAGAATAATTATGAATTTATTCATTTACTTACTGAAAAAAATAATGAAAAATATAAGTCATATAGAGAATTGACAATGAAATACATAAATTAAGTCATGCTGCTTCATTAAACACTAATGTTAATTTTTCTCTCTTACAGTGCCTCCAAAACGTCAAGTACGGAAATACTTTATAAAAATGGACAAAACGGGCATATGTAGATTTTGCAATGCAGAGGTTAAAACATCAGGAAATCTAATGAGTCACATTGTTCGGATACATAAGGAAATAGTACAAACCGATGAAAACGAACTGCCAAAGAAAATTTTAAAAAGAAAAGTCTAGGTAAAAAAATCATTTTTACAAATTACATGTTTTTATTTTTTTATCAAGTAAGTTTCTGTAATGAGAAATGCAATTCATATTATTGTTGAATCTCTTAAAATTTTGATGGAATATTTATAACTTCACAAAATTAGCTGATTTGAATAACAGACTATAACAACTAGTAATTAAAGCTTAAATTTTCTAAATTATTTATTAAACATCTATTACGAATTTCTCTTTATTCCGTAACGTGCCATCTTATGTAAATATTGTTAAAGTGAGCTTTATTGTATATCTAAATCAGCTGCTATCACTTGAAATCGAAAGTGAAGAATGTGAAGACATACAATCTAGTCCTCTTTCGCCTGCTTTATCTATACATTCATTAGTTTCGTCAAATTCAGAATCATCTGTCAGTCTGACATGCACGGATGTTGAACAAACCACAGAACCAAGATTGGATTATATGTTCCAAAAGCAAAAATCATTTCATGGTAAGTTGTATAAGTTTATTGCAGTTCAATATGTCACAAAAAGATAAAAATTATCAAAATATAATAAAAATAACAAATATTTTAACAATATAATAAAACAAATAAATATTAAAACAATATAACAGACAAAAATAATAAGTAAATATACATTAGAATAATGCAAATAAAAAGAGTAGTTTGTTGCTCCATGAGCATCTGTCCGTGTTTGCCCTTGTGTAGATGACCAAACTATACCTGGACAACCTAATCGATTTTGTCACTTGTTTAGAGACGAGTGTCGTATTGATTAGACTGTCCAGTTATAGCTACCGTTTCTTATATGTCCAGCTATTGGAACGTTTACCTTGTAGTTATTTATTTAGCAGACGACAAATGCTTCATGTTAATTAACAAGTTATGCGATCATTATAATGTAATAAATTAATATAGAAACTGTAATAAGTTAATTAAATGTTGTTATTGTAAGGTAGGACTGTCACACCCAGACATGCATACTACATTCAACATAACATCGCTCTCGCCAGTAAGACCTCGACCGGCGTATTGTAAATAGAAGAAAAAAACTCACAAAGAGTTTTGTCAAAAAATTAAGGAAATAGTGGCCTTTTTTAAAAGATATGTCGTTGACGTTGATCTGTTGCGAAAGGACACACCTTTCAAGTTGATCCCAAGTGTAGATACTCGTTGGAATTCAACCCACGACATGATACAACGTTTTATGGAAATAAGTGATAAAATAAGATTTGTTATTTTAAAATGCTCAGGTGCCCGTTTAATGTTAAGTACTAGACAGATGGAAGCTGCACGCGAATTTTTGAAGTTACTGAACCCAATTGAGGGAGCCACAAAAATTGTGTCTGGCGAATCTTTTTTAATAGCAAATAAAATTATTCCTGTCATTAATACCTTGACAAACAATACAGATAGTTTTGAATCGGTAACTAGTCTTGGGAAGAATTTGAAAAAACTTTTAAAAATACAACTGTAAAAAGGTTTGATAGTATCGAAAAAAAATACGACATTGGCCATAGCAACGCTGTTAGACCCTCGCTTTAAAAAAGTTTCATTTTTAAATCATATAACATGCGCTTGAGCTGTTAACAAGATATCGTTCTTTTTAAAGAATACACCTGAAATTACAGAAATATTACAATCACCAGCTTTGCCAAGTAATGAAAAAGATAAGAATATTGGATTTTGGTCCTATCACCAAAACCTAGTAACGATATCTAAACAAAAGCAAACGGATCGAAGTGCGGATGAAATGCCGGAAGAATTGAAGTACTACCTTCACGAAGATAATATTCCAATGGAGAATAATCCAATACAATATTGGTTAGCTAATAATCTACAGGATTTGGCAATCAAATATTTTTCGGTGATTGGAACGTCTGTGTCATCTGAGCGAGTTTTTTCACGTGCAGGGCAAATAATGTCCGAGGACCGAAATAAGCTATCTGGCGACTACCTTGACAAAATATTATTTTTAAGTAGCTTAGAGGAAATAGATGGGCATTTTTTTGGCAAAAATTTAAGATACTGTAACAATTCCGTGTCATAGTTTAATAGTTTTTGGGAATCGTACACACAATAAAAATAATTATAAGTCAATATCGTCAATAAAATTAGAGATTAGAATCATTGGTGCTGAAATAAAGGTCATTATTTTCTGTCATTCAATTATTCTATATTTTCATATTGAACTTGTAACGAGCCGTTTAACTCGACCGCGCGGAAGAGAAAGAGCGGCGGAGAGAAAGAGGGCCATTACAATTTATATCGACGCGAGTAATTAAGAAAGTACAAAGGACGAGATGCGCGCTTTTCCCGGCTGGTCGGCCATTTTGGATCCCAAGCCCACGTGGGATCCGAGCGCGCATCAATGGACATGCGCGCGCAATCACATGGCGCTGGCGCTGGTGCGCCTCTACCTGCGCAGAAGAGATGCAACGGCGCCCTGGTAGCGCAGCATAGAAAGTGGGCAACAAACGGGCCGAGTTCCGAGCTCGGAGCGCATGTGTCGCCGCAATGGGGCGCAGGCGCTCCAAATTCAAATGAGGGGCGGGCTGTCAAACTCAAATTAAGCAAATTAGATTCAAATGTTTGACAGTTCCCGTCCCGATTCTTAGTAAAAAAGGAACTCGGCGACTTGACTGGACATAGGGATACTTACCGAGGTATTATAAGACCTGGTAAGTATCCCTCAAACTCTCTCTTCTTCCTGGACTCTTACAATTTGGACTTCGATTGGACCTACTTCCTGGTGACGACTCGCTGCCTCAACTCTGGAGAACCTGGCTGCTCCAGATAAAAAGTGGGCCCACGAAATTCACAGCCAGCACCGAAATCACGATTACAATGGAGGCGGCGAGGATAGCAAATTAAAAGGAGGACACCCAGAATTGACGACGGTACTCCGTTCGTCAAGGACACCAGGCTGCTGGTCCTCTCCCTCGTAGTCGCGAGGGAGTGCGACACCGAACTCGGTTCACCAGGTGACAGCAGCCGAAGATTCAAATTACGAGACGGATGGAGGACCCAAACAAGAGGAACGACGAGCACCAACAGGACAAAAGTTTAAGTAAGCCTCTTTCTCTTCCGTTCGATAATGAAATAAAAAATAATAAGTGTATACGAATTGTTATTGTGTAACGCCCTAAATTATTTATGTGTATTAATATATGTGTATGAATGTATGTGTGAGTGCAATATGTATGTATGTCCGCGTCTTAACTTATTTCCGCGTTAACTTATTATACGTCGTTGACGACATGACAATTTTTATTTATAATGACTCCACAGACGTACCAACGACTCGATAATACATTTTAATTTATTGACTCTTATTTATTTATATGCGAGTAGACTTCGAGTATGTTGTGTATGTGTGGTAATTTTATGGTTATGACGAGTTCAATTATTTTATAAAATTCAAATGGTAAATATATTTCAATTGAACAATGACAAAATATTACGACTTTCATTTCAGCACCAGCGATTCCAATCTACAATTTTAATAATGCTAATGATCGACTATAATTTGACATATTTTAAATTTTATGTTTGGACGAATCTGAAAAGGTTTTAACTAACTGACTCCGATTTGTTTCAAACTTCACAAATAATCGAAGTCGTCCAAGAACAATTCATTGTCACACACATATACAAACACACTTGTTACGGACAGAATCGATGTTTTACCGACTGCGGTACCAGGCGTAGGTTTTTTCCCACAAAGGTGGTTTTCCCTACGCCATTGCACACCCGAATGGGGGTACCTCTCAAAACGAAGCAGACCTGTTAGGTAATTATGTAAAGGCCCTTCGAAATGGTGACGATCTCGATAAAATTATTTGTAATTCGAATAGTATAGTATCGGTGTATAATATAACGTTATAGTCTATTTAAATGTTCGAGAGTTTGAAAAATCGAACTAAGAGGTGAAAAAGTGACGATCGGTTGAGAGAGAACGTTTCGGAACGCCGTCGGGTCAGAAAGTCCGCGTCGCGATCGGATCGTCATCGGTTGATCGGAATAAATTTGATATTTAGTTTTGTGGCCGATCAAATTGCGCGTTTTATTTCTAGCCCTTCCACCAGTCGTTTACAAAATTGGTGCCGAAACCCGGGAGTCATCCCGGGTTTGGTGGAAGTGGCTTTTTCGCGAGTTCGCGGCCGAACATTGTATCGTGTATATATGGTCGCGCCGGGTTTGAGAATCGGCGTCGTGGCATTTTTAGTGACTGTTCGAGGGTGTGAGTGCGAGGCACAGGATTTCTTGGATGTCGTTGCGTTGTTGAGAGGTTGAGAGGAGGTTGATCGGTGCGTCGTCTGTGCGAGCTGTTTTGACAGGAGGCCTCCAGAAAGCAACACCATCATCAATCTCCGCGGGCCGCATGAGGACTACAGCGATCAGCTACCGGTACCAGTGCAAATGCGACATCGATAAAATGGAGTTCGGCATGGTGAGCTGTACGTTTTTTCAGGTTCTGTAACGCTTTAATTTGCATTTTGTCAATTTTTGAAGGCGGACTCGCTTTGCGACTCCATTGCAATTCGTGATGCGCGATCGCGTTCTGTTGTCTTCCACGACGCTCCGACTCCGATTTCAAATTCCACAAATTTGATTCTGTGATAATAGAATATATGCATTCAAAACGAAAAGCCACACCGATAAAGATTATTTAAATTCGAACGGCTCGTACCTTTTAAAGAAAATAAATCATATTTAGTCGCGGCGAGTTGGCTTGGAGACGATTTTATCGGATAGACGCGCGATCGTGTTTTGTCATCCTCCACGGTGCTCGAATTGAGAGTTGAAAATAAAAATTACGACCGCGCATTGACAGTTCGATAATTTATGATCGTATTTGTTATTCGTTTTCTGAATCGGAGATGTGGGCGATTTCTTAATACGTAATTAATTTTATATCTAATACGTTCAAGTGTACTGAAAATGATTGCTTTCGGAGTCGGTAGTTCCCTGTAAGAAACAGTTCACGCGCTTCGTCGTGTATGCGCGCACATGTATCTTACGCTGTCTGATTCGCATTTTAATGTAGGAGGGTTCTAAAGTTAAATAGATGCCGCTAATGTTATGAATGCCTTTTTTGAAAATAATTCAGAAATAATTTTTACTTGAGTTGGAAATCCAAAATAAATAAATGAAAAAATTACTTATCCATTCGATACCATTCATTTTTCTATTGCCAAGACACGAGTATGATGTTGATACCTGTTTATGTCTAATATAAAAATAAAGTTTTATAAAATTTAATAATATGTGCGGCAAGATGAATGAGATTTTGAATAAACATCACATGTTCCTGAATTTTGCAAACCATATGTTATCATTATGAATATTGGTCGTTTTTTAATTGAAACCATAAAATATACAGTACCCACATTCGTACCTGAACATGAAATGATCGACTTATCGTTCGTCGGTAGAGAAGAAATCTTTGATATTTATATTGTAAATGGTTAATTTACTTTGGAACCCTCCCAGCGCGAATATCTATTACAAACCTTTTACCTTTAAGAATGTACGATTATTAGTAGAGAACTAACTGTCATGTAACCAAATAGGGTAATTGAAATGTAATTAGTTCTGCAAACTCTGTTTGTATTCACTAATATTTGACGATGGTTAATTTATTCAAGTTACAGATTGAATAATAATTTACATTATATGTGATGACGAATAAGAATTCGAATAAAAATTTAGAACGGGGATAAATATTTAAAATTCTAAATTTGATTATATTGAGAATCAAACATAAATACGTGCACATATACAGAGAAATAGAACGACAAATTATTAAGTCGATAATTGTAAATTTTAATAATTAAAAGTGAGGTTTGTACGAAATTGGATGACGATATATTGGGCATCCGATAACGTTAAAAACCATTCTACGATACGTTTGGCAGAGTTTTTATTCGACTTTTTAATTTATCAGCATTTTTAGTCGACATGTCGATCTTTTCGAGTTATTCAAATTGAAATAAACATAATTCAGCGCCTTTGACAGGTGTTCTGACGAACATCATTTTTCTCTAGATGTCCGTAAGAACATCGCGCCTTTATAAATGTTGAAACGAAACTGTTGCGAACAGTTCGAATCGTTCTAAAGATATTGCCGCCGAGACGCCTGCTTCGAGCGAATAAAGATTTAGTTTTTGAAAGCTTGACCGCACGTTTTATTCTACCCGTTTTTGAACATAAATTTGGTGCACTGAAAGATAATCGAAATAACACCGCCTTAAATAGGTGTCGGTATAACGTCATGTTTTGTCCGATGTTTGTGGAAACATCAACCCCACTTTCTCAAACAGAAGTTTGATGGAAGATAATATTTATTGGTACATATTCTAAAGAATGTCACACTTTGAACTGTGTTTCGAAAGTTCGGTATGGCCATTGATATTTGAAGAAATATGATGGCGATTGATTATTGACTTTCATGTAGATTAAAGAAATTTGATTTGTTTGTAAATATGGAAACAAAATAGCATTAATCTATAATGGGATTATGATTCTAATTACAAATGAGAAAGAAATGTTTGGACCTTTTCGTGTACGGTTTGGTATCGATTTCATTTCAAATTTGTACGCGAATGACAATTTGAATAGTAGTAACGTAATATAAATCATAATATAAATGACTAGTCATATTTGTGAAGGGCATGATAGGCGTCAATGTGAGAGAGAGAGAGAGAGATTGATTGATTGAAGACATATTTATTGTTGCCCTGGCCGCTACGGGCCGTGGGCAAATCTGACAGAACATCCTGCCGTTACAATGTTTCAGACAGGATGTAGCAGTATATAATACAGTGGTATCTCTGCTATAAGGCAGTAAATCGCTGACATAGAGATGAATTTATAATTACACATTAAGTAAAATAGATAAAGAATAATACAATAACGCGTAGAAATAACTAATTAATACAGATTTTATGACAACTAGACTTGTATTAGAAACTAATATTAATATCAATACTTAACTACAACTTATTTACTAATAGAATGCTTCTCGCGAATACAATATAACGTAGAGTCCTAGCTCTGGTCTGCTCTATACAAATAGGAGAAGAGGTTGAGACGAAAAGATGCAAGGGAAGTAAGTGAGTGAAAATGTCGAGGGAGAGACTTCCAGAAGTCTATTGCTGTGATCCAGAATGAGCGAGCGAAGAGGTTGGTACGTGGGGTTGGGAGAGAGAAGCGAGAAGACAAATGACGTGATGATCGACGTACGGAATCACTTAGTGGAATGAACCTGTCAGCTAGATAGGAAGGCTGTGAAGTGGTGATGATTTGGTAGGTAAGGTTCCCAAGGAATAGCTGACGTCTGGATGCTACAGTAAGCCAATTTGCTTTCTGTCGGAAAGGTGCTAACCTCTCATCGCGACGCAAGCGATAAACATAGCGTAGAGCTATATTTTGGAGGCGTTGCAATTTGGTATTAAGATAACCGGTGAGATCAGCTGTGACAAGGGAAGCGTAATCAAGGTGTGGGATGACTAATGAGTTAACGAGAGAAAGTTTGATGGATGAAGGGAGAAACGCACCACGAAATCTGAGTCGGTAAAGGACATTGTGTACTTGAGACGATATGGTATTAATATGGCGATTCCATGTAAGGTCAGACGTAATTATTACACCAAGATCTTTGACTTCGCTTACGTACGGTATGATGATCTGCCCAATAGTAAGAGGTGGTAAGGAGAGCTTTTTGATGTTGGTAAGATTCTGCGCTGACCCGAGGATAATGGCCTGGGTCTTGCGCAGATTTAGTGTGAGTCCATATTCTTCCGACCATTTAACAAGTTCGGCAATGTCATTATTGATATTATGGATGGTTTCGTTTAGACGGCTGATGGGGGTGGACAGGTAGAATTGAGTGTCGTCAGCGAAGATAATGGTAGTGTCACCGCAATATTTAAGCCTCGAAAATAGTGTATTTATGACAGTAATGAATAAGATTGGTCCGAGGCTTGACCCTTGTGGTACATCCGATGAAATGAACTCAGGGTCAGATGTTTTGCCGTCTAGTCCGATTATCGTATGTGAACGGTCTGTCAAAAATGAGTG